>JALBZZ010000080.1:0-70281 GCA_038051095.1 Globisporangium irregulare
CGCACCACCCTACACCCCCCCCCCCCCCCACTTCCCCCCCCCCCCCCCCCCCCCCCCCCCACACACACACCCACCCACCAGCACATCACCATGGCTCTTTCGACCCCAGCCCAAGTCGCGACGGCCGCATCGACCTCCAGCAATGCTGCTACTGCGTCGTCCTCCTCGAGTAGCGGCAACAGATATCATCTCCACCAGAGCAGCGAGCCGCCAAAGACCATCGCGAGCATGATCCTAAAGCGCCACGCCGAGCAGCGACAGCGGTTTGACTCTGCGGACTACGCGCTCATCCAAAGCGCAGCGGCAATGGCTGCAGTCAATGCGCAGCAGCAACGACGCTTCGTCAGCTGCGGTACGATGGTAGATGAGCAGGAGCCCGAGCCAGAAGCGCCAAAGCAGGACACGGCGCCACCGTCGCCATCCCGACTTGCGATCGACACACTATCAGTGAGCAATGACAACGGCAACTCGCCCGGCGGGTACCCACAGCAGAACGTGCGGCGCATCCGCCTGCAGCGCTTCGACTCGGCGGACTGGGTTATGGACGCGCTCCTGTCGAACAGCGCCAGTCCCAGCTCTAGTTCCCCGAAGCGCTCTCCACGGACCTCGCCGCGACCTTCCTGTCGCGACACGTCCACGCAGATGTCGGTCGCGAAGCTGATCCTGGACCGCCATGCGTATACGACGTGCCACTTTGTGACCACGCCCGTCGACAAACCCCAGCGCTGCGCCGAGAAGGCGTGAAACACGCGAGTGCGCGAGTTTTTGTGAGGAAGTTGGAAGTATATAGTAAGTAAATCTCAGATATAGCGATCTATAGAGTCGTATGCGAGGCCATCAGCAATTCTGTAAATGCACCACCACAGTGCATGCCTTTGGTTGGTAAAGTGAATCAATAAAGAGTAGTGAGCCCACTTCCCTTAAGTACGTTTGTTTGTATTGGCTCGCTTTTTGTCGCTTGAACAGAAATCACACTCCCACACGCACGATGATTTCTGGCTTGAAGAAGCATGCGCTAGGTCAGTGGGTGGGCTCCGCATGGTGTCATTATGAAGTGAGTCTGATAGAATCGCAGCTACTGACTGACGACTGAGTGTTCTGTGCAGTGGTGCTCATCGCGGTGCTCGTGGCGACGTACCAGATGTACCGCCTCGAGTCGCAGCGCACGCGGCGCGGCGTTGAAGTGGAAGAGGAGGTGCGATCCATGTGTCTACCAATCTATTGAGCGAATGCGCCGTTTACATGAATACTAAGCCGCATATTCCTGTATGACGGGTGGTATTACGCGCAGTTCGAGCACGCGACGCGGCTCTTGCAGAGTCAGCTCTCGTTCCAGACAAGCGCTGCTGCTGCTGGTGGTGATGGTGGTGGTGGTGGCGTTGGCAAGTACGAGGTGCGCGTCACGCAGGCACTGCATGGGAAGCACAAGAGTGCAATCGTGATCAATCGGGCGCACACCGTCCCGCGTATAGGTACGATACCATGTAGGGATACAAGCTCACATACCAGCGCCACTTGTATACGGAAGATGTATCATAGCGTTGTTGACGCGCGTGATGCAGAAGCGGAGCTCTTCGTGGACCAGCAGCTCGTGGGCAAGCGCAAGCAACAGCACAAGAGCCACAAGAAGCCCCGAAAAGGTCCAGCTGGAGCTGGAAAAGCAGCAGCAAAAGCAGCAGATGCGAACGACTTCTCTGTGCTGCGCCTCCGGGTCTACGACTACACGACCATGGATGCCGTCGCCAAGGTACAGTCAGTGCACTGAACGAAGACCTAATACCATCATGATCCTGAGCCGTCCGTGGCTGAATCCATATTCATACTCATACCAATCTGACATACTATTGCTCTGTGGTGTACCGATGCCACAGGCGCTTCAGCAGAAGAAGATCATTAACTCGTACGATTGATTCCTGCTACTGATAAACAAATGCGAATATCCTATAGAGCCCTACTTGAAAACACAATGCCCACTGGTGGATCACAGGTTGAACATGTCGATCTCTTCGTCTTCATCCTCATCCTCATCATCCTCCTGGTTCTCCGTTGTCTCTCCTGCAGCAGCAGCGGCGGCTTCAGTATTAGGGTCTGCGGCGTCGAGAATGCTCGCCACCCAAGGGTGCAAAAAGCGCGGAGACCTGAGCTGCTGCTGTTGAGTTCTCTCATTCCCATTGTTGCTGCTGTTGCTTAGATGTTCCTTTGCTTGCTTGAGCTGCGCAGTGCCGTCCTGCCATCCGAACTGGACCACCGTCGCAGTGAGGTTGTCGCTGCTGCCGCGCTTGTACGCCTCCTTCACGATCGCGTCCGCAGCTCTCTTGGGGTCTTCAAAGTGCGCAAGGCCGATGTTCACCGCATCCTGGTTGCTCATCACGTCCCAGATGCCGTCGCACGCGACCACGATGAATAGATCCTCGCACTCAACGGTGAAGCGCTTGACCTCGGGCTCGCAGGACACGAGTGCCGTCGGCACTTTGAGCGGTCGATCCCCGAATGCGCGTGACACTGCGAGATATGTCGACGACTTGGGCTGCTGCTGCACAGAGAGGCCCGCGCCTGTCGCGGAATAGACGCGCGCGATACCTGCAAAGGTACCGACAAAGCCCCCGGCGTTGAGGACGCGCTGCTTCTCGTCCGGTCGACTGGGCTTGTGATCGGCGGTCAGTGGGATCCCGTGGCCACCTCGACAGAGCACGGCGCGACAATCCCCCAGGTTGATTGTGTAGTATGCCAGCTCAGGCGTGTAGCTGGTGCAGCTGGTGTTGTTACTGGTACCGCCGCTGATGAACCAGAGCAGGAGTGCAGTCGAGCCATCCCGCGACGGATTCTTCTGCACCACTTGAGCGTCAGTTTTCTGGAAACTCTCGGTGAACGCGCGCTTGAACTGGGCATCTTGGTTTAGGACCCAGGCGCGGAATTGGTCGCACCGCTGCGCTTCCTCCGCGTTGATCTGGCAGATGGCGTCCTGCATCGCGAGGACTGCGCTATGGAGCTGCTCATAGAGCGCTTTGACTTCGTCTCGCTCTTCTTCGCCTTCGTTGCTTAGCGGTACAGTTGCTGCTGTTGCGATATTAGCACCATCGTCCATCATTTGCTGCACTTGCGTCAGCTGTTCCTGGGAAAGCTGCAATTGAGTCTCAATCTCGAGCTTCCGTTGCGCCTCCTTCTCTGAATGTGCTGTGAGCACCTCTAGCGCCTCCATATCTTTCGCGTGGATGTGCTGCTTGATACTGGAGCTCATGTTCTTTAGCAGGTTCCGCACGAGGAGCTCGACTGTGAACACGCCGCCGTGTCCGTCAAAGACGCCGAACACAGGACCCGGGAAGCGTGTCGTGTCGGTCACGTGTCGGTCCTCGTTGCTGGGCTTCATGCCCTGCCACGACTCCGTCGCAAAGCGCAGCTTTTGAATTGAGAACCCGGTTGTTGCGGCGCTCTTGCCAGTTGGGTTCACTGGTGTTGATGTGGCGGCGACGTTCCGCTGCTCGCTCTGGGCCTGCGTGCTGTTAGCACCGCCACCACCAGCTCCATCAGCAACACTGTTATTGCTACTCACATGTCGATGTTGCTTCGTGCGCTCGTGCACCTCAGCACCGCTCTCGTCGTCGTCCTCGCGCTGCTTGCGCTTGAGCTGCTGCTGCGGCGGCATTTCAGGAAAAATGAACTGTTCACTTTACAACCTGCCCTCACGTGTGTTTCTAAAAAATGGCTGAAATGACTAAAAGAAGGCTTTTGAGACTAATATTGGGTTGAAGGTGCTAAAATAGAGCATTTTATTAGATCGAATCTATTTTTTTGTCGTCTTCTTCTCTTTCCAGTCGCAATCCATTCGCTGGATCCACATCGCAGAGCAAGGGGCAAATGCTGCTCATGCAGCCATCATTTATGCACAACGACAACAGACAAAATGAGTACCAATGACTGGTCCGAGCAAATTCCATCCATATACAAGAGACAGACACGTACATAGACGTCGGGTAGGTCTGCGGCCACTGCGCCCAGAGCTCCTCCACGCGGTCGAGCGCACTCTCGTCCAGCGCCACTACAAACACCGCGTCGAACCCACCAGCTTCAAACGATAGACAGATAGCAAACGCAAAAGATCAACAGCAGTCAGTCAGTCAGTTCACTGAGGTAGCAGTAGCAGCGGCAGAGGCAAATGCACACCACCCACGGGAAATGTAAATAAACGAACGCACGCACCTCCAGGAACCCCGGCGATGAGCACGCCTGGGAGCGCCATGGTCGCGTCCACGAGCGCGGTTTGCTCAGCAGGCTCGATTGGGACGTGAGCGCGCTCCCCCATCTCACTTTGCCGCAAATCAACAGATTGGAATTCAGAGTGTAAAGTTAGAGATATACTTCTAAATGGAGCAGTTGACCACTCTTCGAACGTGCGTCGACTTACCGCAGCAAGCTTCGCACTTTCAGGAACGCCTCGCGGATGCCAGTCAAGACTCGCCCAAGCGCTGGATCAATAGTCTGCCACTGGAGGCAGGCATATAGGTGTACAAACATACACAAATCAGTTCGATAGCACTATACAAGAATGTCGTTGCCATCGTTTCCACACAAACCGACCTGCTCGAAACTGTGTTTCGCCATCTCTCTTCTGGCATTCTCGTGACGCGACACTTCTTGTTGAGGAGACACCCCGAAGAGCTCTGCAAGCTCAGCAAAACCGGCTTCCACTTGGCAATTGTGGTGATTGAGGCTCGCGATGGCGCGATCTGCTTCCTCTGGCTGGGCTTTCTGCCAACTCAGCACCTGGCGAACCATCGACACGGTCGCAGAGCCAGCAGACACGTCACCCATAAACAAGCGGAAAGTCGACGGCAGCTTGAACGGTTTCTGCACAAATTGGCACCACCACCGCACCCATCAGCAAGAGAGCTTATCATCACCGTATCAACATGAACACAATGGGTTTTGTGACGTACAATGCGGTGCTCGACATTCCACTTGACACGATCTTGCAGACATTTTCGAAGAGCCGCTGGCTGTAGCGCCTCTGGAGACGTGAATTCGTCCAGGATTGACGCGGGAAAACGCGTGTACTGCTGCGATCCAAAGCACGCGGCTGACACATCAAAGCCACTGCCGATCTACAAAGATCAGCGTGATGCGCGATGAGTTTGGATTATCTCAGTAGTAATCAAGCATACAGAGCAATAAGCTCGCACCTTACGTTGCACAAAGCAGTGGCTGAGCTGCGCCAAGTTGTGGATGAGCTCCAGATCCACAGCGTTCTCTTCAAAGCCACTGTATTTGGGGAGAAAGAAGCAGACGAGCGCGCCAACGAGCGACGTCACGAGCGCCGCCGAGCTGCCCATGCCCGTCTTCACAGCGACTTTGTCGCCATTTGCCTTCTCTGCAGGAGTATCACAGAACACACAGACTGTGAGGGAACAACGTACAAAGTTCACAATTATATAGAACAGGCTCAAACAATGGCGCAAAATAACCACCTTCCATGAATGGGGGGAGGAATCTCTGGAGCGCCGCAAGGTTGCGCCGGTGCAAAGTCTGGTTGGCTGCCTGAAGCTGTTCGTAGCATAACAATACACAGGTAGGGTCAGTGCTGAGTTCACTCCTCAATACTCTGATACGTTGGAGGGCTCACTCGTTGGACTTGGGAGTAAAAGTCGTTGTCTGCCTGGAGCAGCACGTGTATTTGTGCATTGTCTGCGTTTGCGTTTAGCTCTTGGGCTTTGGTGGCGATGCTGGACGGCGCGACGCCTTCAATGCCATTGATCACGCAGAGCAGCGTCTCTTCAATGTACGCATTGCGATCCGAGTCGTCACTGTACCAACACGCTTGATCTGTTAGTACAGATGCAATGCGTGGAAGGTTTTACGAGGGTACATCAGCAAATTACCTCACAGTGAACTGGTACGCTCCAACAAGCTCTCCGTCACCGTGACGCAACACTCCTCGGATTGTTTGGTTGAACTGCGGGCTCTCAATGACCACTTCCACCCCATCTACATCGCGTTCGCTGTTTGCATCGCTATCAATTGAAGCACCAACAGCATTGTTGGTATCCTATGCATCGTCACAATGCAAAGAAGAATGGTAAGGTCCATGCTGGCACACCCACACCATAATCGGTTGATCAATGCACACGCACCTGGGCATCTGCAGCAGCAGAAACAGAGGACGACACGCGCGCGTAGAACCGCGCTGTGCTCGCAAGCACAAGTCCCGAGTACTTTTGGTCCAGCACGAGGTATCCGCCGGTGATTAGCACTTTGCCAGGCGCCGACACACACACGCCGCCGCCGCCGCCGCCGCCGCCGGTGCTGGTGGTGTCCCCACAGTGTGCCATTTCGAGCTGCAAGCAATTGACGTGATGGTTGATTTGCGAGCGTTTTGGAGCTCTCGGTTAAATACGTATCGAATTTATACGAGGCTTTGCTGTATATTCCAAAACCAGCCACATTCGAGAAACATTCATAAAATCGGGTGACAAAAATATCACTCGAGTTGGCTCGCGACGCCTATTCCGCCTGAATGTCTTTGGTTTTGTATGCCATTCTGCTTTTCAGACGCCAACTCACACAGTCAGACTTCCTGACTCGCATCTCATTGCCCGAGGCAGACAGGAAGAAAAGACACGATGGAGGATGCCGTGCTGGTGCTCGCGATGCTCTTCGTGCTGGTCATGTCGTCGTTCATGCTCGACCGCTACGCATGCATGATCATCTCGCAGTCGGGCTTCGCGCTCGTGTTCGGGCTCGTCGTGGGGCTGCTGCTGCTCGTCACAGGCAAGCGCGAGTCGCTGAGCCACCACCTGAACCTGGATAACACGCTCTTCTTCGACGTGCTACTGCCGCCGATCATCTACGAAGGAGGCTTCTCGATCAAGCGCCAGGCGTTCTTCCGCAACTTCCCCGCGATCATGAGCACCGCCGTGCTGGGCACGGTCATCGCCACATGCATCACGGGCGGCGTGCTCTATTTCGCGGGACAGATCGGCGCGGTCACGGCGCTCTCGTGGGTCGAAGCGTTCCTCTTTGGCGCGCTCATCAGCGCGGTCGACCCGGTCGCGACGCTTGCGTGCTTTAACAAGCTCAACGCACCACCGCTGCTCTTCAACCTGGTCTTTGGTGAAAGCGTGCTGAACGATGCCGTCGCGATCGCGCTCTACCAGACGCTGCTCAAGTGGAAGCCCAATATTGACCTGAACGCGCACGAGCTGCTGCTGGTCGCTGCAAACACCGGCGGCATGTTCGTGGGCTCGCTCCTGGTGAGTTCGATGATCACGCTGCTCGGTGCGTTCCTGCTCAAGCGCAAGATGTTCGCGACGCTGCGCCACTTCCCGACCTACGAGATCTCACTCTGCCTGATCTTCAGCTTGCTGACGTACTTTGTCGCTGACAGCTTAAACCTGAGCGGCATCGTGTCGCTGTTCTTCTCCGGCACGATGACGGCGCACTACCACTTCCACACGATCTCGAAAGCCGCGCAGCACTCGTTCACGCACTTGCTGCACACCACGGCGTTCATCTGCGAGAACATTGTGTATGTGTTCATGGGCACATCGGTGATCATGCTCTTTGCGGGCCACGTCGACAAGGACGCTGGCACGGCGCTTCGCGTGGACGACATCGATTGGAAGTTCATTGCGCTCACGCTTGCGGCGTGCCTAGTGGCTCGGCTCTTCAACATTTTCCCGCTGCTCGGGCTCTCGAACTGCTTCCGCTCGACCTCGGAGAAGATCTCAACCAAGTACATGACCGCGATCTGGTTCGCGGGTCTGCGTGGCTCAATCGCGTTCGCGCTCGCGAAGAACTGGTCGTACATTGGTCTCAAAGGCGCGTCGCACCGGAAGTTGATCGAATCGACGACGCTGATGGTGGTGCTGTTTACGACGATCGTCGTCGGCGGTCTCACGGGTCCATTCCTTTCAATCCTGGGCTTGGTGAACAAGGATAAGAAGGACGATGTGCGCGCGCAGCTTGAATCCGACACAGGGTCGTCCACGGATGGCACGGTGTCTCCAGCGGCTCCTCGACTCCAGACGCGTCATGTGCCACGCCGATCGATGCATTATATCGTCAGTCAGGGCAATGGCGAGAACCAGACTCCGTTTGTCGAAGTGCCTACATCAGAGAGCACGGTGACGACGATGGATATGCTCCGCCCCGAGGTCGTCTTGACGCCGCGTCCTCAGATGCTCGACAGTTCGAGCGATAGTGAGGACGACGATAGATGGGGCGAGTCTCGCACGACGACCCAGCCGCCTGCGATCCAGCGCGCCACGTCGAATTCGAGCAGAGAGTCGATCACAGGCGCGTTCTTCCGCTCGTGGCAGGCGTTTGACGCATCGCGCATGCAGCCGATCTTCGGTGGCGCGCACTCGCAGGCGCAAGAGTCGCGAGCGTCCATGGTGGCATTGCCGCACCTGCAGCAGTCAAGTGCGAATGACGATCCCCAGAGCATCACGCTGCGAGAGATCACCAAGATCCGAAAAGAGAACCTAGTGTGAGCTAATTAACCGAGCGAGCGAGTAGCAAAGTTGACGAAGAGGTCTAGTTGCTGGCAGCTCCGCGTTTTCCCTGCTGGCTGACTCCCTTCTCTTCGTACTTTTGCAGCAAAGCGTCAAGAGCCTCTATCTATATGCCCTCTTTATCAAACAGGACTTCATCATGTTTCCATATTCCTCATCCTCTACACGCACGCCTTTGATAACTAACTCTACATAGTGTCAAGAGGCTTCTTCTCATCAGTTCTCTATTCCATTCAGCAAGTGCAGCATTTTGTGTGGCCAGTTGTTATGCGGTTTCTTTTCAACTGACGATCGCTTTAGAGAGGGTCTGCTCCGCACTGTACCGCGCTGCTGCTGCTGAGAAGCAATTAGAGAACGTGACGTCAAATGCGCACACCGTCGACGACGAGCGAGCAACGACGCGAAGTGAACAAACAGGGCGGACGATAGAGACGACAAACATGACACGCCATGAGAGCGACGAACACGCGCAGAATGGCGAGGTCGACGACGACGATGTGCAGCAGCAGCAGCGACTGAAGAGAGTCGACGGCGAAGAAGAGGAAGAAAGTGGCAACGACAACCAAAGGGAAGGCGAGGAAGATGAAGAGGAGGACCTCTCGTTCATGCCGCCGGTCGAAGAGCTGGAGAACCTGATCCTGGAGGCGTACAACAACATGCAGAGCGACGGCGAATTCATTTTCCTGCCGGATGAGGTCGCACAGAGGCTGCATCAGGTGGCACAGATGGTGCGTGATGCAAATAGCAAATAGGAAGGGAATGTGGCTGTGCGGCCGCTTTGCGTTATTCTCTCTTTGTGTCTTTGCTCGCTCGATGGTAGAGTGTGCCGTAGCTAACGCTATAGTTCTTGGATAACTCATAGATGCAAGAGGCAAATGCGGGCTTGGAGGACGATGGAGACAACCAGCAGAACCAGTCGGACGCAGAAGACGCTGGTGACGCCATCAGCGATGACGAGACGGGGGCGTCCCAATCCACCGAGTCTCTGCAGGAGAACGATCTACAGGAGCCCGAAGAAGAAGACGAAGAGAGGCAGGAGAGAGAGCAGGAGCAAGCGACTCGACCACCAGTGAAAGCACCGAAGCAGCCGTTTGAGTCCAAGTTCATGGAGCTTCCGCCTGTGCTCGAGATTGACGAAGAGGTATAATTGTTCACATCTCTGCTCACAAGAGTCATCTTACTAGAATGTGGTACACTCTTATCTTATGCATATGGCTATAGGGCTCAAGCGACTCGCACGCTGGCAGTCCGGCAACAGAACGAGAGATCATGAACGCCTCCCCACCGCCTCCTCCGAGTAGCGGCAGTCGAAGAAAGACCTCCTCCATTCCTCCGCCGCCACCATCACACGCGCCAGTCCCTGCGAGTCCAATGAAAACCAGTACGAAGAGCGCATCATCACCATCTGCCCCCAGTAGACTTAGAGCCCCACGTACCGACACCAAGGTTGCTTCGTATGAATCAAGAAGAGAAGCCGCGCAGAAGCTGAGAGAGGACAAGGCTCTTCGTGAGCAGCGTGCGCGCGACTCGGCGAAGAAACAGCGCGAGGACGCGCGACGCAAACTGGAAGAGGCGCACCAGCGGCAGCTGGAGGAGAAGCGGGAGCGCGTGCGGCGGATGAGGACGCAGCGAGAAGGCGTGAAGCCCGTCGCAAGCAGAAAATCTCCTTCTAGTACAGGGAGTACTGGCAAGTAAATAATAGGGAGTTTTGTTTTTGTGAGTGGTATATGATGGCGAGACAGCAAGAAGAGTACATGTGAAATGCTAATTGGCGTCTTTCCTGTTTAGCTTCGCATTATCCAGGCACCACAAGTTTGGCGTTTTGGCTCACAGGTCTTGCGGCAAGAGTTCGAGGCAATTGGGATCCACTTGCTGCAGCAGTAGCCGCATGCCGTCGAGTGCGCTGTCGAGAACCTGCAGTTCGCGGCGTAAATTGCAGCGGCGCAGCTGCAGTTTCTCTCTTTGTCTCTGCAAATTGGCTCTGTGCTGCATGAGCTTTGACTGTTTCAACTCGATCTTTCTGGTGGGGAGCATACATGCACGTCGTACAGTTTAGGTTCTGGAGAGCTAGTGCAATAGAAAGATCCCAACTTTGAGCTTTCTCAAACCTCGCGTTGTCGCCCAACTTGGTTGTACAATAGCAGGCGTACTGGCAGGAGAGCTGCAGCAACTGGAGCCCTTTGTTCAGACAGTAGCACTCTTGTTGCTGGCGGCTCATTGGAAGTTCTACGTGAGTACAGCGGAGCTGAGCTTTGCCATACAGCACAACAGGGAGCAGCTCCCGTAAATACTCAGTGTTTCCCTACACATTCAAGAGAAGATCAGAGCTTTCAATTGATGATCTCCACATTAGACAAGAATCCACTACTAGAAACTCGGTTCGCTGGCTCGTACCTCATGGACGATTTCTCCCACGCGAGTTGCTAGGAATCTACGATTTCTCGCGATCGTCTGGCTTGGAATGACAAACTGGAACTCATTGTTGATAATTAGAGATGGAGAGCTGCTTGGTGGTTCAGCTTTTGCCTCACTTGTCTTCTTCGTCTTTTTCTTGGTCGTCGAAGAATCGACCAGCGCGGCTCGGAAATACACTGCCTCTGGCAATAATCGCTCCTCGTGTTCTTCAAATTCGCTCTCCGTGCCCCACGCCTCTCTCTTTGCAGAGCGACCACTTTGCAAGGTGTACCAGCGTGTTGGACATGGTGCTGATGCTTGCTTCCATCTCTTCAAATCAACACGTGCAGCCCCAATGAACGACAGAAATCCATCGTTCTCGTCGTTGCTGTCGACATTAGAACAGGCTTCTACTCCCCAGAGCTCCAGTACCAAGCAAGAGAAATCACGATCTCCCCCGTCTTGTTCTTGGCGAGCAGCGTTCCTCCTTATCTTCAGGTGTGCATTCTTGGTGCGCCATTGTGCCGTTCCACCGCACGCATCAGCGCTCTCAACATGGGAGATCTGATTTTCGAACACAATCTGCTCTCGTGGAGCATCCGGGAGTTCATCTGCTCTAAGCCCAGAGCAACATTCATGTCAATCAACCGTCACAATATGCGATAGCAACACATACATATATACGCATACGCCATGTCGTCACCAACTTACGAGTGCTGCTGATAATGAGACGCGATCGCGCGCAGCCACAGTGCGCCAGCGTGCTGCCGTCGGAAGCTGCTGCTTTGGCTGCCGCTATAGACGCACACGTCCATGTCCCAGCTGCAGTCGATATCAATACCTTGAGAGAGAATTTTGGTGTATGCACGCACACGGACGCTGGCGCGATCTTTCCTGTGAAGATGCTCTGTTCATGTTACTGCTGCTGGTTCGCGCGTGTTGATGACGTAAGGCGACACGATGATGAACCGTCGCAGACTGGGAACGAAGTGCAAAATCTATGGATGGAGGTTGCGTGAATGTTGCGTGAAGGTACCGGATCGGCGGCGCCAATCGTATTTCCTTCGTCGCGGGCTTCTTCTGTTGTTACTTTCAGTATCGGTTCTTCTCAGGCAGGCAGGAAGGAAGGCGAGACAGGCAGGCAGGAGACGGAAGCGACTCGAGCTCTCAACCAAGAGCGATTGGATCGGTTCATTAGACTCCGCTCAACAGCACCTTTGATACACACATACATATACACGCGCGACAGACAGACACGAACCGCTTCGACGACTGAACGACGCGATGGTGACTCTCCGCGGGAAGAAAGCGAACGCCAAGCCCAAGGGTAGCAACGCCGCTTCGGACAAACCGGCGACACCCGCCGCCATCGCTGCGGGCAAAGCGAAGACTGGCAGTGGCAGCAACAGCAACAACAGCAGCAGCGGTAGTGCGACCGGTGCTCTCGGAGTGCTGACCACGCAGCAGGTGCAGGCGCAGGAGCTGCGCAGACAGCGCGAGGAGGAAGAGCAGCAGAAGCTGCTGCGCCAGAAGGAGGAGCGCGTGCTGCAGCTCCTCAAGTTCACGGTACAATCGGCGCTGTCGTTGCAGAAGATTCCAGACGAATACACGATTGCCAGCTTTTGCAACACGCTACTAACGTCGCTGTGCGGCTCGGGAAAAGACAAGAAAGCGAGCCCGCAGCAGATCATGGAGAAACTGACGCGCAACGTCCGCAAACGTGTATGCGGCGCAATCTTTTCTTCCGATGAGATCGCATACAGCTGCCGCAATTGCCAGGTCGACTCGACGTGCGTGATCTGCCAGGACTGCTTTGCGCATAGGTACGTGGTGATGTGGATTGTTTCGTATCTCTTTCTGTGAGTGACTTTTACGACTTACTCATCGACTGACTTCGTTTTGTGAATGCAAAATGATACATAGTGATCACACGGGACATGACGTTTATTTTCAACGAACAACCGCCGGTAGCTCCTGTGACTGCGGCGATCCACATGTACGTGAAAACAAAAAAAACGCGTCAATAACAAAAATGACCCGAATGAGAAGACACACTTACTGACCTGCTTGTGCAATATGCCCTTGTATGTTAATTCTCTAGGCCTGGAAGCCCAGCAGCTTCTGCTCCAAACACCCAGGAATCGATGATGCGGACTTGAGTGTGTCGAAGAAACACAAATTGCCGAAGAATATCGGTCTCGCTGCTCCGGTCGTGGTCGACGCAGTGGTCGAGCACTTGTTCCAAGTACTTCTTGGCGCGCAGCAAGGATTCGAATTGGCTGAGGCAATGGAAGTTTTCTCACGTAACCTTCCTTCCCACATTCTGAGTGAGATTGTCGATGAAGTGGACGACCAAGCTGCTGGATCCAACGCGGAACGGTCAACTACAGTCACTCGTGTGGCTTCGCGAGCTTCGAATGCGATGGCAGCTCGTCGAGGTCGAAGCAGAAGAGCCTCTCGTCATACAGAAGCAGAGGAGCTGAAGAGCGAAAGCGAGGGCGTCGAGAACGAATCTGCTCCAGTTGCTTCCTCTGATCGCGCAGTCACACAATTCAACATCCGACTTCACAATGACGACGTGCACACGCTCACTGAAGTGGTGAATCATATCTCCAGCGCTGTGGACGTCTCCAAGGCGGTTGCCCGTGATATGGTGAATGAAGCAGACCTAGTTGGCGATGTCACCGTTGCGACGCGAGATCTGCTCAAGTGCGCTTCCGTCGTTGGGGATCTTCTTCGAAGTTCGATGAATGTCACTGTTGCCCCAACGTGGTGGCAGACTCACATGGACTCGGTTTCGGATATCATCCAGTGGCTCTTCTCGCTCAGCTGTGCGTCGGACGGTCTGCACGAAATTGTTTCAGAAGCGCTTTGCAAAGAGCGGGCTCCAATCGTGAAAGGGTTCGAGCCGCTCTCTGATGTGCTCGCTGCTGGCGGAAAACATAGCATTGAGGATTTCTTCAAGGAACAAAATGCGCGGATAAACGGGAGTGCAGTGGAGTTGTTTGAAGCTGCAGTTGGTGCAAAGACAGTTGCTGAATGGGCTCACGAGCTGGAAAATGCGCAGCGAAAGATGTTCAGCTTCCGACAGAAATCAGGTGAAGAGGCTCCAAGCATCGTGCGGAATGTGAATGGAGATTTGGTTCGATGCGAGAACATATTTATTGAAGACTTCCTCAAGTCCGTCGCGCTCAGTAAAGCGTACTCTCGACATCAAAGCGTTCGAGACGGTGTGGACACTGTGGTAGCGAGATTTTTCTCTGCATCTGAAGACACGGGATGCTTGTCTGGGCTGGCCTTGCTCATCCAATACGACTGCATTCTTCGCAAGCAAACTGTGAAGAACTCGCATCTTCTTCTTCGAGAACACATGCTTGGCGCGCAATTCCGAACGGAAATGCTCGAGTCCTACGTTCGATTGTACAAGGCAATGACAACGAATTTTCTTCGAGGACTTGGCAATTCCAGCGACACAGTGTTCGACTTTGCGGTCCAGTTTTTAACAGTACCGCATCTTGTGAAGAACTACACGAGAGAGATGACGCGGGTCCACCCAGAGCGACCACATCTCTTGGGTGAACTGCTTGCTTCGTTGGAACTGGTGTTCCGGTCGGCAATCAACCCAAAGGACAGCGTCCTAAACGTCGATCATCCGGCACTGGGCAACCAAAAGTACAAGGTAAGCTGGGACTTCCATGGTGTCAATGCTGCTATTGTCGGTCTTTCTGACCTTTAATCGTTTTTTCTTCTTGTCACAGCACTGCGTAGACAACATGGAGTACGTGCTGAACATCGGTGCAATCCCGAACGAACTGGTTTGCGATCTGGAGAACCTCGGCGTGTGGCTGTCCTGTTTGCAGATTTTGCAAGTACGTTCTGTTTTGAAATGATCATTGGAGTGTTATTGGTGCATGCTGAATTTACTCATTTGCTTGTGTCTGCTACAGAATGGAGATTTGCAGGCTCGAAGAGGTATCCGTGAGACTCACGTCGAGTATGAGTCCGACAGCTGGCTGTCAATGTTCAACCTCGGAATTCGTGTCCACTCGGTCTTCCCAGTTGCTTGGAATGGATTTCAGCCGGAGGAACTTCAAGCACGAAAACTGAAACTTGTCGACATTTTCCGTCTCATCACTGATTCTCTGATCAAGAGATCGATGGAGATGAACGAGAAGGTAACGAAGAAGAAACTGGCGCCAATCACGGCACTTATCGAGTCCAAGAAACCAAGCGCGAACTTGAAACAACTGCTCGCGTATGGATTCAATGTCGGTGCTGATCGAACGTCGCTTCACATCCCGCTGCATCGGTTCTTGGCGGCCTCTGTTCGCCACATCTGTATCCACCAGCCCGGATTTGTGGATTTGATCAATACTGACGGTTTGCTCAACGTGTTCGGCTTTGACGATCTCGCACCAGAATCCCGCCTCGAGCTCGTGGAAATGCCACTGCGTTGTCTTGTGATGGCGTCTCAGATCCACTCAAACTTGTGGCGTCGAAATGGCGACGAGAACATGCTCGCGCAGCTGTACAACTACTCGGCATTACCGTATTGCATCCACTATCGCGATTCAGATGTGTTTATGCTGCAGCTGGGTGTACTTCTGTTGGGACCAGACACCATGTTAGCGCTGATGCTGAACCAGTTCCAGATTGGCGGATACTTCGTTCGTCCTGCTGCTGAGAAGTCTTCGAGCGCATCGTCTTTTCCAACGAACGAGTTCGGCATTGCGCAGAAACTGGGGTACCTGCGCTTGGAAGAAGGGATCGATTTGCCGCAAATGCTGTTGATGGTGGAAGAGTTCTTGCGTCTGATCATCATCGTTGGTACGAGTCTGCCAAGTTCAACTGGCGTCGCGTATGAGAATGAGTTCCTCGCTGAAGAAATGCTGCAGCAGCTTTGTGCCAAGTCGTATTCATTCAGCAAGCTGTTTGACCTGGCGATCTTGCCGTCTGGACAAGACGACTTGTCGATCACAAGGCTGGAAGAGATTCTTGACAAGGTGTCCGACTTTGTGCCTCCGTCGGGACTTGACGCGGGCCGCTACGAGCTCAAAGATGGGTTCTTGGAGAAGTACAACCCGTATTTTTTGCACCTGAACCGAGAGGCGCACGAGCTGGCACGTGACAAGTGGACCAGCTACCGGAAACTGTGTCTCCAGAAGAAGAAGGCTAAGGGCGTAAAGGACACCACGGTGCCGATCGAGCCGCTCCGCGCCGCAGTGACCCCCGTGCCCTTCCTGCGTCCAGTCCAGAACATCTTGCTGTGTGAAGGAACGATCGCGATCGTGCAAATGATTTTGTGGAAGGTGCTCCGCGCCGATGGAGTGTCTTCGTCGTCAGCAAGCACGGTATCGAACACGGTCTCGGATGCGGTCATCTCCACGTGCCTTCACTTGCTCGTGCATGGTGTTCACACTGCTAATTCTTCGTTGTCAGCGCGCGACGAGTTCTTTTCTCGACTGTGCGCGGTGAACTCCAATTTGGACAACTCGTCGGTGCTTCATTTGTTGCGTAGAGTTCACAAGAAGCGTTCGACGATCCTCGATGAAGAGCAAGCTGGAACGATTGAATGGCTTGTGTGGAAGATCAAGGAATCGTCACCTGAATGCCGAAAGTTTATGACTGCGCTGGAAGAAGAAGCCACAAGAGGAAGCGCTAGAGCTAGAGCTGCCGCTGGATCCGCTGGAGCTCAGGTGTCTACTGCAGCTGTCCCGATGACCTTGGAGCAGCGCAAGGAAGAAGCCCGCAAGAGAGCTCTTGCAGCAATGGCGAAGCAGCAAGCCGCATTCCAGGCGATGATGGGCGACATGGACGATGATGATGACGAAAGTGAAGAGAAGGAATCGGAAGCCAATCGGATGGAAAGCGCTTCTGATGACGACGAAGAGTCTTCGGATATTATTCAGCTGGGCAAGCGCCGAGCTTCAATTCAAGAAACAGATGAAGAGCTGAAAAAGCGTCAGAGAATCGAAGAGGAGGCATGCCACAAGTGCATTTTGTGCCATGACACGTCCACGCAGGGTGAAATGGGTATGACGGCGTATGTGCACCAGTCCACGGTATTGGCAACTGCGTTCCGCCCTGAAGCGCACGAAGCGCTCCGACCCGAAGGGAAGAAGGTGCGAAATCAAGTCAGAACGTTGATCGAGAAGATGGAGCTTTGCTCGGGCGGACCGAACAATTCTTCGTACGGAGATATGTCGCCTTCACCACCAATGCGTGGATACTCGGCTCCATTTCCAGACTGGTATATGGACGATTCGCTCGCTTTGGACTCGCCGATCCCTCAGTTGAGCCCAGGACAAAGACGCCAGCGCCAAGAACGACCCCGATTGCCGGGTACTCACTTCCCGATGCTCGAAGGCGAGATGTTGCAAACTGATGAGGAGCTCGAGGTCTTGGAAGGAGTGCTGAATCTTCGTGAAGACCAGCAACTGTTTCCTATGGACGTGCGAAGAGCGATTAACTTGGAGCTTCGTGGTGCGCGTACTGGCCAACAAGCTCGTGGACGTGACCGAGCACCTCCAGCTGAAGGTGCTCGAGGTCACATGCACCACCACCATCACCACCATCATCACCATCACCACGAGTTCAGCGACAGTGAAGACGAAGGAGAAGAATTCACCCCAGGATTCCACGCCGACTTTTCACCACCGGGAATCAGTAGTGCGAACCGTGAGAGTGCCAAGCTGTTCCTCACGCCTTGCGGTCTTCACATTCGAACATGCCAGCACGCCGTGCACATCCACTGTTTGGAGCGCTACATCAGCTCTTTGCACGACAAGGCGATCCGTGGTGAAGAGTTTGATGGAGTGCAGGCGATTGATCCTGATTCCGCGATGACGCAGTTCCTCTGTCCATTATGCAAGACGTTGTGCAACTTCTTGATCCCAACGTCCGACCCGTCGTTGGCTGATGGCGCCGAAGACGAAGTGATGATGATTGAAGGTGACGTCACCCCAGACGAGCAGAGGAAGGTTGCATCGTGGCACAGCATTGTGGAAGAGCAGATGCGAGTCTCGGGGTGGTATCGCGTTGTGCTTGGTCGCAACGGGGATTTCAGCGGCGAGAGTGACAGTGTGCATGACTTGTGGAGAGACTACTTCGAGGAAACGCTGTGGGAACCTCACGGAAGCCTAGAGAAAGGTGCGCCATTTTTATGGTCAGCCTGTGCTTTCTCCCTGGCGTCTTTCCTCACAGTGGCGGAAGACGAGCACCGAAACGTGTCAGGCAGTGACGCGATGTACGACCCTTTGGTCGACCGATGTCCGCCGTCGATGGAGAAAGAACTCGTGTCTCTAGCGGCTGTGACGAAGTTCTGTCGATGGTCGTTCTCACTGCTGGAGCACAGTGCGGACGCGAAGGTGATTTGGGAGACGTCGAAGCGATGCTGTCCGATCAATAGCGAAACGAAGCGCGAGTACAGAAAGTTCACAAAGGTATGGATGGCGTCCTGTGATTGATTGGTCTTGCGTTTGAGTTCACCATCTCATTCTGATTGATGTTGTTTCATTTTGTTTGTGTGTATCTGAACAGTTACTTGGCTCTATCGACGCGTGCCTGAGAGGAACAATCCTTGGTCTCCTCGTCGCCGACACTTTTACGGTAAGAATGTTATCTTCGTGTGGCTGCAAGTGATAAAAGCGTTCTAACCGAGTTCTCTGCATATGCATAGGCGTTTGTTGTGTCAAGTGTCATTGCCGCTGACCCACTGACGATCTGGAGATTTATTCCAGTGTTCAGCGTCGCGGATGTGCTCCAGCGTCTCTACGCGGAGTTCTTTTTCGTGGAGAAAACCGAGGACACGTCGCTGTTCCAAGACAAGTTCTCTGTTCAGGACATCAAGAGCATCGAGCAAGAGACAAAAGAGGAAGAGCTGGCGACGCTGTCGACTGTCAGCCGCACGCGAAGTGGCAAGGCGATCTCTGGCGGCAATGGCGCTCGCTCGAAACCCGATTCAGCTCCTGGTTCCGTCAATTCGGAATCGCCTGCGTCCATCGTACAGGAATTGATGGATGCGATCAAGAGTGGCGGAGAGCAAGACAGCGAGGAGTACGCCGTACTCATTCTGCTGAAGCGAATGATCGCGGCAGACTCGAGCGAGCGACTGAAGCCCGGTCTTTCACGCGGCGAGCTGGTTGCGCGTTTGCAGCGCGTCAAGACTGCGAATGCCATGTTTGTGCGACGCATGAAACTCTACTGGCGCTGTGTGGCGGACCAGGAGCCGTTTGCAAATCGATACGGGGTGTTGCAGATCCCCGATATTCGAGAGATCGCGAAGACGTCGGACGCAGTGCTGGACCAAGTGTGGAAGTGGTGCGTGGACCGCATGAACAGCAAGAACTACCTGGGCGTGGCCAAGACGGGCGACAAGTGCGAGCATACGGAAGGCGCGAGCGAGGCGTACGTGGCGAGCATGTTTATTCTGCACGACGCGACGTCCAAGCCTCGTCTGATCAACCTCCCCATCCAGTACGACGAGCTCTATAGCCAGATGACGGGCGTCAAGTGCGACCGGTGCGAGCGCGTGCCGTGCGACCCGGGCATTTGCCTTATCTGTGGTGAGTATCTGTGCTGTGGCGATGCGTGCTGCACGCGTCCGTTTATCAACCACGGCCCGCAGGTCGGCGAGTGCACGCGCCACGCGGCTGAGTGCGGCGGCGGCATCGGCATCGTGCTGCTGCTGGACCAGTGCCGCATCGCGATCATCGGCGGGAGCATGGCAGCGTACTTCCCGAGTCCATACGTGGATGCGCACGGCGAAGAGGACGTGGGGCTGCAGCGCGGCCGTCCGCTGCGACTTGACGTGGCGCGCTACCGGTACCTGGAGTCGCTCTGGACCAACCACCGTATCTTCACAGAGGTCTCGCGCCAGCGTAACCAGCGCGAGCCGCAGTACACGGTGAACCTGTCGTACCTGTAGGAGGGTTTGTAGATGATGACGATGGAGCGCCTCATGATAAAGTAATTAGGTGCATGTGTACATCTGTATATATTTGCCCACATTCAATTAATGGAATGAATGAATGGTCATCACGACTTCGTCATCTAGTTTAGTTTTCAGCCCAGGAAGGTTAGATGTGCAGGAAGGTCCGCGTCTGAATAGAGCTCGTCCTGGAAGAAGACGCGCAGCAAGCGGCAGCTGCCACCGATGCGCACCTGGGTCGTCGTCACGTGCTTGGTGCCGAACGCCTGCACAGTCAGGCGCTGAAGGTCCATGCAGAGATACCGCCAGCCCCCCGGTGATCCCCCAAACACCAGCGGTAGCTGCACGGTGGAGTCCTCGACGCGCGCGAGCGACTTGGTGTTCGTGACTTTCAGGTAGCGGTACTTCTGCTTGTCGTCCAGGACCTCGAGCGCGAACTCGAAGAACTGGTCGAGGTTCTTGACGAAGAGCACCAAGTAGCGGAAGATGTTGCGCGTGCGGAAGAGCAGCTCCGCCTCGGGTCCGAGCACCTCCACGACCTCCTCCTTCACGTCTTCGTCCTCCACGACCGCCACAGAGTTGCCGTTGAGTAGGCTACGGCACTCCTGCTGCGCCTGCTGGACCACGAAGTGGTCAGCGAATGGAATCACCACCGTGTTCGCATCGTCGTCGTCGTCGTCTTGAAGGCTGCGACCATCTGAAGATGCTGAAGACTGAGGTTGCTTGTAGTTATTGTTATTATTCTGCTTGAGCTTTTGCGGTTGCGGCACTCGGTTCTTCGTAATCACTCGCGGCAGTAGACTCTCGATGTAGATGTCTCCCGGCGAGTACGAGCCTTCGCCGATCTGCACGAACGACGACGACGAGAGTGATGTCGAGAGCGACGACATGGGCATCGCGGGGCTCTTCATCTCTTCAGAAGCTTCTGACGATTGGGTAATCCAGTTTATGAGCTGACCGGATTCGCTTTTCGCCTTTGCGTGCGAGCAGACAGACGCGTCCATGCGGTTGACTGTTTCGTTCCACTTATACTTGACGGAAGTGAGCTCCACACACGAACCGACAGATTGATCGATCGATCGTTTTAGACAGCCATTTGGAATCCCCAACAAGATGGATGCACCAAAGAACACGAGTTCCTCGTCGTCATCCTTTTTTCACATGTACAAGGAGCTCTTCGAGTACGAGAAGCACGTGGGCAGTAGGGACGACCCCGTGACCCTGAGTCAGCGAGACGGCATCGGAGCCAAGACGTTTCTCGATACGTACCGAGAGTGTGAGCAGTGCCAGGTGATGGAGGTGCGTGCCGGACTCCAGTTCCCACTGGTGTCAACGTTGATGATGGACACGATGAGACCACACGGAATCCCGCTCAGCAGCACGTTCTTGCCGTTCACCGCTTCAATGACGATGCCACAGCAGCAGCACCACCAGCAGCCAGAGAGGACATATCTCCAGACGTTTCCACCACAGAAAGCGTCGCCAACACCATCGTTGGCTTCTTCATCATTCACGCGCTCCAAACTCGAAAACAGCCTTCGGCAGTCCGCGAGCAACCAGGAGGAAGCAACAGCAACAAGTGGCTCATTCTGGTCCACTTCCGCTTCCTCGTACTACAGCGCTACCCAGTTTCCAGAACGAGCCAGTCCTCGGTACGAGAAGCAGGCATCACCAAGCAAAGCAGGAGCAATACAGTCGTCCATGCCTTCGCCATCATTGCCGCTCGACACATCAAAAACACACGCTCGCAATCGTCATGCCGTCGTAGAACGATCGCCATCGTTCCAGCTTCCAAAGCTAGCAGACTTGCTCATCGACAGCTCCACTCGCTCCGCGGCCTTGCGGCACAAGCACCTGGACGAAGCCAAGAAAATCGAGCTGCTCGTCGGGAACAACTGCGGCAGGCGGATCAGCTCCGTGTCCACGAACCTGCCGCCATCGATCCGCAGGCGACTGCAAGCTTCCATCAAGGCTGAGCAGCGCCGTGAGCAACTCTACTCGGTTCTGCGCCAAGACTACCAAGAGCTCTGTCATCATCAGTAGCAGGCAGCTGGCAGGTGGGATTTTCGACCAAGTGTCTGTCGTTAAATTACATTCTTTCTCTTTACATCTCCAGCAGAAACGCGTCCTCTGGGAACCCGTCGAAGAGGCTACTAGCAATCGCGTCGTCAAAGAGCGAGCTCTCGGGGAATGGGTTCGCCTGAGGGTCTTGCTGTTGCTGTTGCTGCGGTTGAGGCACTCCGAGCGTCTGAGCTGCACCAGCTCCTGGATTCTGGAACTGCATGTTCGCATTCTGCGCTTGCTGCTGTTGCTGAGGTTGCAGTTGTTGCTGTTGTGAATGCTGAGGTACCTGCTGCTGTTGCTGTTGCTGTTGCTGCTGTTGTTGTGGCATACTCATTCCATACGGAAATGCGTTCATCATCATCTGCTCGGGCATCATCGGGAACGTGTTCATTTGGTTCATCATCGCGGCCGACTGCATCCCTGCCATCGCGTCAAATCCACCCGTGACGGGATTGAACTGCGGTTGACCAGGAAATACCGGCTGGTTGAAAGATGTGTTGAACGGATCTGCCGGCAGTTGATTGCTGTTCATGGTGCCGTAGCTGTTGTTGAACATCGCGTTCGAGTTGTACATACCCGCTGCCGCCATGTTCATCGGCATCTGGCTCTGCATTTGCATCTGCATCGCGAGATACTGTGGGTTCATCATCGCCATGCTCATCGCCGCCGCAGGGTTCATCATGTAGTTTTGTTGGTTCAAGAACACCGCGGGGTCCCCAGTATTCATGTAGGAGTTGGCCGCGAACGACTGCGTACCGCTCATCGGGAACGCCTGCGCAGACGAAAGTGTAGCGTTCGAGCCAAGGGACGCATCGCTGAATCCCGTCGACGCCATCGCCCCACTCTGATTCGAGCCGTAAAACGCCCCACTTCCAGAAGCTGTTGGGTAGCCAAATTGCTGCGGATTGACGGGGCTCACCATGGGCATCGGTGGCTCTGGAAAGGAGATCGGCGATGGGATTGGCGCAGCTGGCGTCGCGAGCTGCACGTTACTGTTGTCTATTGCTGTTGCAGCAGTAGCAGTAGCACGCGGAGCTGGTGCTGACGATGACGCTGATGCTGACGCTGGTGCTGCGGCTTGTTGCTTGAGCTTGTTCTGCGCAGCTTGCCGTGCGAGAGCCGCCGACGCCTTCGACTTCTTCGCTGCGGTCTGGGTCACCACGGGTGGCGTCGCTCGCTTCTCCGTCGCGCCTTTCTTCGCGCGGTCCGAGCTCTCGTCCTCGACCGCGATCTGCTTGTCTGCGAGCGACGCCAGCACTTCCAGCCGCGCGCCGACTTGCTGCCGGTATGTCATGCACTTGCGAATCCACTCTTTGTGCTCTTTCACCAGCGTCTTTGGCGCTGCGCAACACAACAAGCCGCACATAGAGATGATGAGCACATGATACACACACAATGTGTACTACGCTGCTATAACAAATGCATAGACGTACGCTCTTGTGTGTGCAGCACGTTCCACCCGCGCAGCGCCGCGTCGTTCTTCTCGAGCATCGCCTGAATCTCGCGCGACGAAATCTTGCGCTCCGCCGACAGAAACTACAACACAAACACATAGAGACCCGCACAAGATTAAATACCCGCCTATCATATACACACACACCACCAGGTCCTTCAAGCACAGCCGCAAAAAAAGAAGACGAGAACGCGACCATCGCGAGTGAACCAACCTGTGCTGCTGCTGCTGCGCGCTGCTGCAACTGGGTCGCGGTTTGCGCTCCTCCATTGCCTGGGTGGGCGCCCGCCGCCACCGCCACCATCGCCGTCTGCTGCTGTTGCTTGACGCGCGCTAGGTCATGGACGCTGATGCCTTGGTGTTGTTGCTGCTGCTGGGCTGCGTCGGAGGGGAGCGCCGGCGGACTGCGCGTGCCGTTCGCCATCCCTGCCTGCTTTCAATTTCGTTTGCGTTTCGCGTGCAAAAAAGCAATGGAGCAATACCCAATACAAAAATGCTGACTTGCAAACAAAAAAGCGAGCGAAAATGCAAAAATGTGAGTCGCCACAGATGTTGGCCCACAATATTTGGCGCACAGTACTTGTGGTTTTGGCTACTGATAAGCATTTCGTCGGTATTAAGTACAGATTCGAAATACCGGAATTCTCAGCTTTTTGAATTTGGACTTTATCCGGATTACTAGTCTTAATCTCGATGAATTTATTGTTCGAAGATTGAATTTTGTATTGGATTTTATTTTGTGATCAACGTTTTTATCCTTACTTGAATCTTATCTAAAAAGAGGACACCAGACACGTTAAACGGAGTACTAAATAGAGTAAATCCCATTAATACGGGTGAATCGCGAAGAGCTTGAAATAGGAGACCAGTTTTGGAGGACAAGAGACAACATGATTGTGAGAAGGTATTGACCGAACAAGTCCTCATCAACGCAATTGGAGGCTGGAGCACACACACTAGCAAACCCAATCCTACTACGGCTATGGCCCTATCAAGCAAGACCTACTTCTTTGGCAAACTTCAACAGAATGCGATTATTCGTCGTCGCGCTCGTCATCACCGTCGTTCTCCTGAAGCGAGTCGAGCACCAAGATTGCCATCAGAGAGCGCACTCAGAAGAGTGAGAAGAGTGCAAGGAGCATCGTTCTTTAAGAGATGAAGAGTGAAGAAGAAGAGAAGTAAGGGCCAAGACTTGATATGAAGGGCTCTAAAAATGAAAATGAGATACCGATACGTAAATGATGGTCTGTTTGCATTCATGAAATACTGGAGCAACACCACCACGTCGAGCGCGATGATCGAGAGGAGGACGATTCGCTTGAGGTTCTGCACGGCCGCATCCTTCGTGCTGGCAAAAGCGTCGCTCATGAGCGCCTCGTTCTCATCCAGCATGAGCAAAATGCCGATGAACCCGACTGAACATGTGCGGGCAAACAGCACAACAGAAAGACGCAACTACAATTAGCTCTACAGACAAATACATCCTACCATCGCGCGCGGTAACAAAGTTTACCTCGTAGCAGGTAATGGTGTACATACACGCATCCAAGGTGTCTTGAGTGGACTGGAGGTAGTTCAAAACTTGGAAAAAACAAGACTCCCCTACCTCTGCCGCGTGAAGGTCTGGATCTCGACACTGTCGATCGTATAGGAAGTCCCAGCACGGGAGCTGACAATTTGGAAATCGTAAAATACCTAGATAGTTATTTCGTGGTGGCGGGTTGTGTGGCGGCGGGGTCCTCTCGGATAGAGTATTGTATGTCGGTGCCCTTTCGGGTGACTGCTCGTAACCAAAATCAATTTCAGTCTCGCTGCCCTTCTCCTCGATTTCCAACGCTCTTTCTGTTGCTGGCGCTCGAACTCGCTCCGCTGCCACCGCTCCCGGCGCCGCTGGTTCCGTGTCCTCGTTCGCTTGCGTTACGAGCATCGGTACTGGGCCCTCTTCCGCTGCTACTGCTCTCGCTGACTCGGGGCTCGGTAATCTGCTCCGCCAAGGCTGGATCTTCTCTCGCGACTGCCTTTTTCAGGTCCGAGCGCCCGAGCCCGAGCAACTCTGCGATGAGAGGCAGCCCCGCGGTTTTTCTATATTCAGTTTTTTTCATGAAGATACTGTGGAGGAGGGTCATCGCCGCGAGGAGCTCATCCTTCTTGATCACATGGTGCTTTTTTCGCTCCGTTTGCGAGCTGTTGGCTTGCGTCGGCATTGCTGCTGCGTCGGCCGTCCTGTTGTTGCACTGCGTTGCCCTGGGGGTTGGCTGGCTTCCTTTGTTCTGCCATTGCTTGTTGTCGTTGAAGTTCAAGTAGGTGGGCGATGGGTGAGAACCCTCGCTCCAAACAGCAATTGGCTCGAGTTTCTGACCAGCACTCAGCGATTCGGACTTCACGTTGAGAGCGCTGTTTGTGATCTACCCACCAGTGTTTGTCTTCTGACCTCCACTCTGATTCCCGATTCCCTCCCTTTCCTTTTCCTGAAAGGGCACCGAACGATATCCACCCTTTCCGCAAAATGCGGATTGCAGATTCACTGTCCATCTCGGGCTCAAACGAACGACACCATCATGACCCAGTTTCGCGGCCTTTCCCCACAGCGCCACGCAGCACCAACGTTGCTGTGTGCAATCCCAGTGCTGCTGCTGCTGCTCGTGCTCTCTGTGTGCTCTGCTGGTGGAAGCAGCGTCGCTGACAGTGAGTGTGCGTTCGAGAGCCCCACTGAGAGCTACGTGAGCTGCTTCAACGAGCAGTTCGTTGGAAATCCGTGCCAAGCGTGCGTGCTGCAATCAACAACAAACCAGCTCTGGTATGCAGACTACAGTCAGCAGCTCGGCTTCTCGCCACTCTCCGGCTCAGATACTGGGAATAGCGACGCAGTCTGCGAACCAGCAGTCGCGTGGATCTGTCCCGCGCATGACAAGGGCAAATGCTGCGTGGTACACGACAAGTATTCCATGTTGAACGTGTATCGTCGTCTCTGCGGGAATCGAGCAGCGAATGTTGCGGCAGACACAGGGGCGCTCGACGAAGCGACTGTCGCAAGTGCGATCGCGGGGGAGGTGCTGACACTTCCCCAGCTGCTGGAGATTGGAGCGACGTTTTACATGCGGGGACGGTGGGCTCAACAGCCAAAGTATGTCTTGCAACTTGCAAGCGCAAGCAATACTATGGTCTACTATGTCGTCTTTGATCGACTCAATCGACGTGCCTTCGTGAAAGCAGCTCCATCTGGCTCGGCGGAGATCGATGCGATAGTCGTCGCTTCAAGTGATCTGGTTGTTTTGAGCGATACTAAAGCGTTCGATCTAAAGATCCATTTCGAGTGGAAGCGACTGAGAGTGTACGTTGTTGCTTCCATGTGACGATTCGTCTTCTGATGGGCGGTAGCTACGACTGCTGACATCAGACTCTCTTTTTTTCTTGATTGTGTAGTGTTGTCAACAACATGCAACTCTTCTCCATGGAGGGTGAGGCAGCTCCCACCGTCAGGCTTGAAGCATTCGATTGCGTGACTGCGATGGGTGTCACGAAAACGATATCTGCTGACCGCTGCGTTCCTGACGAGCACGACGGTGTTCTGCTATCGACCCGAGATGCAAGAAACACTGCGTCGTGCTGTGAAGAGTGTTATCGCATAAATCTGTGCACAGGATGCTTCTACGAGAATGGCACGTGTCAATTAGTGCGTGGCCTAAAGGAAGACGATCACCTCGATACTCTCACGACCATCGCAGCTCAGAGTCGAGTAAAGATCCTGTCGAGATCCGGATGCGAGTGTCAACGAACAGTCATCTCCACCACAAACTCGTCTACAATTTGCTACAAAAGGAGTGCAGCTGGGGAGTACAGATGTGCAATTGATCCGACAGCACCTTGTGTGAAAGCCAACCTCACCGCGACGTGGGATCTCTGCAATGGTGAGCGCCAGTGTGTGTCCTTCCATCTACTTCAGCCTGCTTCTGCTTCTAACACTTTATTTGTGGTGGAAATGCAGTTGTGAAGATCTCATTCGTCCATGGACGTGAATCAACGACTGCGAGCGGGTTCGTCGACGTCGCAGTTTACGACAGTGAGCAGCAAATCATTCAACAAGCCAATATGTCGATTGCAGCGAGCGCAACTGCACATGCGACAGAGTTTGAGCTCATTCTACCAAGCGAAGCTGACATTGGACTCGTCAAGGTAAGAAGCACATTTTTACGAGAGACTACCTTTTGGATTCTGGATTTTTGGCTGATAAAACTGATGCGTAGGTTGGAGGAATTGCTGCAACGACTTGGAGACTGTCCGAGGTGCAAGTCAAGCTAAATGACGAGTCTGCACGGATGTTTATGCCGTCTCCGCAATCGATCGAGTTCTACAGCTCCAATGCTGGCATCAAAGAGATCTACTTTGCACCGATGCAGGAGGTTGGGGCAGGTAAATCTTTCTTAAATGCCGGTTCTTGTTTTCGCGTAGACCTTGGAGTGGTCTACAGCTGAGCTAATCATTATGTCTCGCTATTTGGATATGTAACAGAAGACGTTGCTCAAGCCTGCTCGTTCAATTCAACGGGGCAATGTGGCTATCATAACGACTTGAGTTCCAGTCTGTTGTTCCTGAAAGAAAACGAGAGCGAAACGATCGTGACCGTCGAGACGAAAAGCAAGCGGTACTTTCGGCGACTTGCTTTCACGGAAGCAAACTCAAACCCCTCAATCACGCGAAGTTTGAGCTCTGTGCCACGGACGAGGATATCAGCTCGAATCGATCCGCGGAGAAGCAGAAAACTAACTGATGGTCACGAGTTACCGGGATTGAGTATCGAAACAACCCAAGGAACCCCCTCAGTCCAGCTATTCCTCAAAGACACGCTTCGTGACGTCAAAAGCCTGCATTGGGGCGGCAGCGAAGACCCTGTGATCTGGTCGATCGAGATGATGTGGAGAACAGACAGCCCATTCATTGAAGCGCAAATGGAACGAGCATCGTCATCCCGGCAAGTTATCGGCGAGCATTGCCACACGATGTGGCGGCTATTTAGCTCCGATCCGATCTTGACAGTTTTCAAGACGCCAACATTTATTGGAACTGCAAATCTGCAAGTGAGAATCAACGTCAAGCACGACAAAAGATTTGTGATGTTTTCCAGAGATGTTGAAGTACGTTCTTGCAGCCTACCGGGCGAAGCGCTTGGATCGACAGAAGATGCTTCGGTGACGAGCTATGCAGTGGAAGCGATACAATCCACACAGCAGCACAGACGGCTAGCAGCAGTTAGCGACGGCTACAGCAACGAGACGTTTCTTACCGACCCTGCCTCGCCTCCGCTGAAAATCGATCTATCGACATTACTGATATCTTCATTCCAGAATCAACATCTTGTCGTCAATTACGCGAGTATCCTCGACTCGCTCGATGGAGTGGGCGCCATGATTTGTCAAAGCGAAATGTCAACATTTGGTGGAAGCTTAACTGCGTTGCAGTTTGTCCAGTCCGAGTCGCTGGGAGAACTGCCATTCATCAGCAGTGCGAGCTTCACACACGCGTGCAACAAATCTCTGGAATTTGTTCGAAATGCGACAGATGTGGAAGTAATGATGGTGGTCTTGCAAGTCAAGTCGAAGCAGCCAGCGGCTGACTACGTCTCATACATCGCTACGATCCCGATCCGATGGTCTATTTTGCGCGTACCAACAACGTCAATCCCCCAGTTGGTCCCTGTTGGGTCGAGTGATGTTGAGATTGGTGCGAGAATCGACGTTCGCGTCAACGGTGGGGTTCTTCCGATGAATACGCGGGTTGAAATTGCGGTCAACAACTGCTCAGAGAACATGACAGCCGTGATCTACTCAGGTGACAATGTCAGCGTCACAGCAGACGTCAACAACTGCACAATTGTACTTCAGAGTGAATTCCTTGAGTCCCAACTTCTGCAGCTCCCACTTGAACTGCAGATGAGCCAAGTCATGGGCTCAAGCGCTCGAGTTTCGATCCAAATGACCACGACGACATTCCAACAAGAGGACATTGACTCGTGGTCTGCGGTTTCGGATACGATTTCTGCGATCGAGTGTCGTTTCTGTGCGCTGACATCCAAAGGAATTGCCGCTTTGTATATGCCAGAGCACACTCTTCAAGAGTACGACATGCAACGCTTCGCGTCACTGCTCTTTCCGAAAATTGCCAACATCTCTTCAGCACAACTAACAGGGTTGTCCATCATTTGGTCAGCTGCAGATGGAGACCAGCAACCTGGAGTTCTCTACGACAATGGAAAGCAAGTTGTGCCGCAAAAGTACAACGACTCGGCTGCTTACGTGGAGCTTGAGGGTGGCGAAGCCTCGATTTTCGCGTTTCTTCCAACCATCAAGGAATCATCTGGACAAGCGCATTTTGATGTCATACTCAAGTGGAAAGAGGACGGGCTGGGAAGCACAGAGTGCTTTATGCGGCACAATATCCGACTCATCACGGTGCCACATGCTGGCGAGCCTCAGGTGGCTGTGCCATATCTTTACAGCGCGAAGGTCTACGAGGACGCGTATGCAATTGTCAACATCCCGCTCATCCAAGTCTCCGATCAGCTTAGAGAGTTTGTCGAGTTGAAGATTCGAGCAAACGTCAGCTCGCTTGGGTTTATTTTCACGAGTAATAACAGCGCAATCGCACTCTCAAGTAACGCTACGAATTCCACGAACGCAAGAAGTGTGGTTATTCAACGAAAAGATCTTCAACACCGACTTGAGAACTTGGCAATCCGCATCCAGCCAAATGACACTCTTATCGGTGTTATGCGCTTTGATATCGAGGTCGTTGCCATTCGAAGCAGCAACATGGAGGTGGACAACATCGAGCAATATTCCAGCGAGATCGCTACGATTTACCAAGTTGTGGTCGAGTGGTTCAGCAGCTCGTCCTTCACTTCGATCCTACCGGACCCACCAGGAAAAGCCGTGTACCGCAGCCCGTTGATGACACTTCGAGGGAACTCGACTGTTTCTTTCAGCTATCGCCTTTCGTCAGGTAAATTTGTGCTCGCGTTAACGTCTTTTGGTGCGCAGCGTAGTTTACCAGCTTGTATGTTTGCTGTCTTTTTGTTAGCATTCTCAACTTTGAGCACCGAGGTTTTGCTCAACGCCACAGAGCAAAACGTGCTCTGGACAAGTAGCGATGCAGCATTCTTTCCGAACCAGTGGATCAAAGTGAACCTCGCCATCCCAATCCTGTATCCAACGACATTTGAGCTCAGCTTTCTTGGCGAGACGGATAAAAGCGATTCGATGTCGCTGAAAGGCATCGCAGTAGTCGACTCTGCTCAGCGAAACCGTGTCGGAGCGCTCCAGCTGGTGCGCGCGACTGGAGGAATGATAACCATCGGTGTCGATACTGTGCCTGGGATCCCAGATCCGGTGTTCTATCGGGTTCAGATGAAGCAAATAAATACCAGTTTTCCGAGCGCCATCGCGTATGCAGGTACAGTATATGAAGACATCTTCGATATACTGCGTCTCGCGTAGCTTCTTTGAATGCACTGAAGCTGATACTCTTTTTTACCATGTAGGACCGGGCGTGGACTTCCACGGCTGCTATTCAGCGACTACGATGTATAAGATCCCTACCGACTCAGAAGACGCCACACAACAAAACTCGATTGATCCAGCTCACTGTGGCTCACTATGCACATACCGTGAAAACCAGATTCACTTCTTGTCAACATCAAGAGTGCAAAGTGCGAGTGAGTTTGCACTACCTCAAAACGGGTTCACACTTGAATTCTGGTTGTATCAAGAGAGCAAAGCGTCCGATGATAAGAGCACGAGCGCGCTACCTCAGGTTTTGATGGTATACGGAATAGCGGAGGCCAACATTCGCATCACACTCGACAGCGTCTTCACGATTTGGAAATGTAATAACTCGCTGAGGCTTCCTTACGGACTGTCCTACGACGGATGGACCCACGTGGCGTTCTCGTTTAAAGTAGACAGTGAAATCAGCCTTTTCGTGAACGGACAAATGGCAGCGACAGGTGTGCTGAGCAGCTCAAGTTGCGAAATACCGATGTCAGCCATACTCCAGTTTGGGCGAGGTACGAACATTGTTGACTCATGTGCCTGTTTGTTATGACGACTGGCTGCAGGTTTGGTGGCATGACATTTTTGTTTGGATTGTTTACTGCTGGTAGGCTCGATGGAGATATTGCAAGCAAACACAACGTCACACTTTGTGGGCAGCATGGACGAGGTATGAAATGTTGCTCCGCGGCTGTCTTGGCAATCGTCGCCTCGCTCACCAATGCGTGTCCCTACTTTTCAAATGACTACGATAGGTTCGAGTTTGGAGCACTGTTCGGCGATCAAGCGACATTCTCAACTGGTACAGATCCAACTTGGTCGACCCCGCGATGCTGCTGCTACTGAGGTTCAATCAGAAGAACACGACAGTGGCTTTATCGGGCGAGGATGATAGCGGGAACAGCAACGACTTCATCATTGAAGATGCAACTGCCTCTCAACATCTCCAGCCGCGCTTATTTGGCCTCGCTGGAGACAGATCCTGCTACTGCAGCCAATTCGCAGTTTCGACCAATTTCGCCCTCGACGCAAACGTCTGCGATCGACAGTGCGATGATGGGAGCGCACAAAGCTGTGGGTCTACTCTCGACAACCAAGCAGTGAGCGTGTACACTCGCGGCACAATCCGGATCGATGGTCTAGTTCCCAGCACAGAGTACGAGCTCACTGCATCTTTTGTGACGACCAATGGCGATGAGTTCGATATCAGTCAAGTGCTCGTTGCAAGTACAACCGGTCCAACGATCCCGGGTTTTGTTGGCTATCTCAGCATTGTTGAGCGCCTGGAGAAGTACGTTGAGCTCCAGTGGACGGCTGTTGAAGACGACGGAGGCGCCGATATACTCAAGTATCAAGTCTTTGTGAACGGGTACCTCGAGCTAGAGACTGCGAACGGGGACACGTATTCTGCAGTACTGGAGAACGTCGAGCTTCCCCCGAACTGCATAATCACCGTGTCCGCTGTGAATAAGCTCGGCGCTGGACCTCAGAAACTGTTGCTGACGTCTCTACCAGCCGGAAGTGGCACCCCATCTGCCCCAAAGCTCTTGGCTCAGATCAATATCACGGGCGGTTCTGTAACCTTTGATACAGGAAATACGATTTCGAACGCGACATTGCCAAATACAAGCGCGCTGGTCATCGAGCAGCGCGAGTCATCCTCCCAACGATTCACGAGTTCTTTCACGCGGCCAACCAGCGGCAGCTTCATCACAGTGTACAAGCTTCGCCACGACACCGTGTACGTATTTCGTTCATACTTCGTCAATTCCGCGGGTTCAGTGAGTGCATTCAGCTCTCCCGTGGTGGTTCAGACGGGAAAGCCAGGTGTGCCCGGCAAGACCCCGATGCCGATCGTAACCCAAGTGACAGGTTTGCTATTGCTGTTGCGGTTGACGAGGGCTTATGTTGATGATGTACTAACTGGTGACAACTGTGGTCTTGATGTTTTGAATATGTAGGAGGCTCGATTTCCTTGGTGCTGACAGAACCACTCGATACCGGTTAGACCCGTTGTGGTTAAATGTTGAGGTTCAAGTAACTCCTTATTGAGCTAACTCGCTTTCTCTTTCATTGTAGGTGGTCTACCGATTTCGACGTACAACATCTTTGTTCGCAACGACACGCAGTTTGTGAAGCTAACAAGCGTCGTAACAAGCTCCGATGGTGCACAGGCTGCTACCATCTATCGAGACATCAAGGGAGCACACCTGAGCTCATCGACGACGTACACGTTCAAGGCACTCGCTCTGCAGTTTGGAAGTGCTTGTGAAGAGCTTTCAGCGAACGAGCAGGAGAGCGACGAATTTTCAGCGACAACCACGGCGTTGTCAATCCCGCTCCCACCATCGGCACCATCGCTGATTTTTGTCGATGGGTGTGTGGCGTCAATCGCGATTGCTCCTCCAGAGGACCAAAATGGTGCTGTTGTGAGCGGATTCAGCATCCAAATTTCCACTGTATCGGACATTTACCGCACATTCATGGCTGACTACACGTTGAGTCAGATAGAGTTGAGTAGTTTGATGCCTTTCACCAATTATTCCGTGGTGGCCTCGATGGTGACGGACGTCGGGAATACGGAGTACAGTGATCCACTGTGGTTCACAACCGGTGCAGCACAAGCTCCGTCAAAGCTACCAGTTTTCAAAATCCTAGAAACGAGATCAAGCTCACTCGTGTTGTTGTGGACAGAGCCTGAATCTACTGGAGGAGGGGCATTGAAAGGTACACCATGCAGGGCACCTTGTCTCCATTGCACTGTTGTTGAACAAACGGTAACAGGTGCCATGTACTTGTATTTTGCTAGGTTATCGAGTCTACCAGCGTTCAATCGACCCAAATGCTGAGAACATGCTAATTTACAACGGTATCAACGATCCCATCAAGACAACGCTAGAGGTGAAGGATCTGGTCGCCAACTCGGGGTATATTTTCGCTGTGCTGGCGTTCAACGAGTTCAACATCTCAAGTTTAGATACTGACAACGTCATCCATATCGCGAGTCTCAAGCCGTCTGCTCCTTCAAGCGTGGATGTTAGCACTGTCACCAGCGAATCGGGCGGCTCACTTGAGATTACTCACATAGCGGTTACTGACACCGGCGGCTTCGCAACCGAGTTGCTTCGTTATTACGCCCGAGTGCGGTTCCTGGGTTCGTGTTACAGCTCAGCCTCGGAGTGCACAACTTGCTCGGCGACCATTGTCGATCCTAACGCCAACAGTGTTTACCAGTTTGATACGCCGGTCGGCGGCTGCTCAGCACGGCCGTGCGATGCCGCGAGCGGAACTTGCTGCCGTGATGCAGTTGGACACGAGTGTGGGGCTGTTGCGAGCAAGACCGTGCTGTGTTCCAGTGATTCGACAGCTTGCATTATCGACGGCTTGACGCACTCTACGATCTACGCGACGTCAATTGCCGTTGGGAACCCGATCGGCAACGCGAGTTTCTCAAGCGAACTCTTTGCTTCAACAAGGTAACGCTGATGATATTTACTCTTGTTGGTACTTCTCAAAGATGTGGTAGAGCTGTGTGCTCACAACAAATTTAACTTTATCAGTTCTGCTACAAATCCGAGCGCTCCAACGCTCGAGCTGGTGTCATCCCGTGGTGGAGCGCTCGAATTGAAGTGGGTAATTCCAGAGGTACGAAGCCCAAATCTGCATGCTTGGAGTGGCAAGCGTTGTGATACTAATAGTAAAGCTCTCTTCGCAGGATACTGGCGGCGCTTGGATTGTTCGACGATCGCTCTTCGTAGAAGGAGAGTCACTCCTTGAAACGGTGGATGGCGCCAGCTTTACGCATTGTCACCTTCACATCGAGACGGAGTATACCTACCGACTCGAAATCGAGAACTCAATGGGGCTCGTGAACAGTACTACGCAGACATTCCGAAGTACGACCTATAGCGCGCCTTCGGAGGCGCCCCAGCTGAAACTCGACAGCGTTCACGCGACGTCAGCACAGATCAGCGTCACCGACGCTTGTGATAAAGGAGGCTATTCGATACTGGACTACTACTACGAGCTACGAAATGCAACGACTGATGCAATTGTATCTGACGGGGGATTCCTGTGCTGTGACACAGTGTTGAGCAACTTACTGCCGTCGAGCGAGTATTCTCTTCGTGTCCATGCTAGCAACGTCGCGGGGCAAAGCAACTGGACTGCACTGAACTTCTCGACGCCCAGTGGCATTCCTTCGACTCCATCGACCGCCCTACTCTACGCGTCGACATGGAAGCTTGAGCTGTCGATCTTCCCACCTGTTGTTGTCAATTCCAGCGCGCTGACAATCGAAGTGGTTGCGAAAAATGTGTCGACCTTGGATACAATCTATCAAAACTCGCCGATGTGTGACTTTAGCAACGATCAATCCTTCATCTGCCCCGACTCAGTCGTGATTGACGGACTCGATGAGATTGCAGCCTCCTATCAAGTCTTGGTGCGTGCAGTTGCCGATGGAGGGCCGAGCGAATGGTTTGAGCGTGTGTACGATACAGATGCAGGAGAAGCAGGGACGCTCAGCTTCAGGAAAAGTGAGTTTTCGATCAAAGAAGGCGAGTTTTTGACCGTGGACATTGGAAAGTTGTACGGAACAACCGTGGCAGAAAACGTCACGTTCGAGATTTCCGATACCATTGCGTTCACAGCCAGCTGGACCTGTGAGCAAACGTCGTTCGGTGCATCCTGCTTTGCCGTAGACGACGGAACCGGCTCAGGTAAATGAACTTACCTATAAATCAGGAAGTTGGTATGCGATATTATTCTGACCGACTGATAAACCGTGGCTGATGCTGCCTGTAGGTCTCGTACAATTTGAAATCGGTGAGTACGCAAAGACTGTGAAGCTAGCGATCCCGAATGACGACGACTACCAAGCTTCAGCTGGCAACATCACACTGACGCTCACGTCTGCCACATCCAGTCAGTTTGCAACGCCCGCACAGGCGAAAATCAAAGTCATCGACGACTATGACGCGGGGCGACTGTCATTCCAGGATACATCGCTATATGTAAACGAGGATGGGCAGACTGCGCGGATTTTTCTGATTCGGGACCGTGGCACTGCTGGGTTCATGACTACACGTTTGGCTTCCACAGTATCGGCATTCGTTGTTGGATCCCAGTTCCAAGCTATCGCGACATTCGAGTCTGGTCAGACACTGACTTTTGTAGACATCCCGCTGCGGTCAAGTAGCGAGTACGCATTCGGGAGCTTTGATGTGGGTCTTGCAAACGCAACTGGAGGTGCGATTATCTTGTCAGGTACCATGACCGTCAATTTTGCAGACAAAGGTGGCGTGAGCTATCCTGGCTCTCCGAAGCTGGCGGTAAACATAGTCACAGGAGGGACGATCCAGTTTATCTGGCAGGAGCCTGCATTTATCGGAGGTCCAAATGCCAACATCCTGCAGTACCAGATCGAACTTGAAGCTCCAAACGAATCGATCCAGAGCTACAACACCTTGGGGGATAACTTTCTCCTTGTCTCGCGCCTGAAGAGTAATAGTGTCTACAAAGCGCGAATTGCAGCAGCCAACCAGCGAGGGCGAGGCAGCTTCTCCGACAGCGTGACTGTCACCACCACAGCACCAAATCCACCAGGATCGGTCGTCGATTTCACGTCCCTCGAAGTCACGGGAGGGTATGTTCAGCTCGGGTGGCACGCACCGCTTGACTTCGGAGGACAAGAGATCGCGTTGTACCGAATTTCGTTTGAGGAGCCGCCCGACGCTGCCATTCGCACCGTTGAAGTGAACAGATCGAGCTTGAATGTCTCGATTAGCGATCTGCAGGCTCTAACTTCCTACGAGTTCTCGATAGCGGCAGTGAACACTGCCAACATGACTGGTCCTGAAAGCTCCTTCGCGCTCGAGACATCGTTCATGGCTGCGCCAGATATACCTCCACGGCCGGTTTTGACTTTGGCCACGGGTGGAGCGCTGCATTTCGATGTGATTGCTCCGATCGACTCTGGTGGCTCAGCGTTGACCTCGTACACAGTGTACGTAGCTCATCTTACGGGTTGGGATATCAAGTATCGTGAATTTGCGACGCACACAATCGAGAGCAAGTCGGCGAATAGAGTGATTGGAAATGTGTCGATCTACGACCTGCTCTCTGACTCGACCTACTACGTCAAAGTTTCGGTTCAGAGCCAATATGTAAGAAGAGGGACTTCTATCGCTGAGCTGCTTCATTCTGTTACCTTGCAAACTGACTAAGAAGTGTGTGGATTTGGAAACAGGGGACGAGCCAACAAAGTGACTACGCTGAGTTCGACACGACCGGCCCCACACTGGTCACAGGTATCGGGAAACCGACCGTCGCAGGTGAAGATCCCGGCGAGATAACATTAACGTGGACCAAGCCTCTCGACTTGGGCGGAGCGCGCATCACTGGATACGTCTTGCGAGCTCGGCAGTGGTTGATGGGAAACGAGACTTGGACCGAACCAACGGTTGTCTACGACGGCCGAAACTCGGTCGTGCTAACAGCGCGGGTTACGGGACTCGTGGCAAGCACGCGATACGAATTCAGCGTGACAGCGTTGAATTATCGATCCGTCTGTTTTGCCGATGAGCTCAATTCCGGTGGCGAAGAGCTCGTTGTGACAACCCAAGACGGAACAGTTCCGTTCGAGCCAAAGAACATGCACGCGGTTGAGGTGACGGGCGGTGCAGTTACTGTCGTATGGGACCCGCCTCTCGCTTCGGGTGGTGAGCCGGTTTTGGCGTACGTTGTGTACGCCGGTATCGCAAGCGAAGAGTTCTTTGTGATCTCGAGCATCGACATCGCTGCGCCAAGAACGCTCACAGTTTATGGCTTGCAGACATCAATACAGTATAAATTCACAGTGTGCGCAGAAAACACCCATGGATTGGGACGCAACGCGACGATCTTGCTCGTGACTACCTCCGAGCCGACGCCGCCGGGGACGCCAAAGAATTTGCAGCAGTATACGTCAACATCAGGAGGTTCGATCATCTTGTCGTGGGACGCCCCCGATGACGCTGGCGGGATCACGTTGCAGAGCTACGAAATCTATCGGAATGGTTCGCTGCTGGCCAATCTGGATGCGATGGACGGGAGTACGGTATTCACCGACATGGACAACATATTTGCAAGTTCGATCTACAACTACTCGGTAATTGCAGTCAACTCACTGGTGTTTGGCACTTCACCAGCGACATTGGTTGTTCGTAGCCCCCCAGCCTCGCTTCCATTGCTCCCAGGTGTGAGTATTGTGCAGGCAAGAGGAGGCTCCGTGAGCGTCGAGTGGGTACCGTCGCCTGATTCGGGAGGTGTTCCCGTTCGGGGCTATACAGTCGTGGTCACACGAAGCGGCACGGCAGTGGCGTCGTACGAAGGGGTGCTGACTCGCCAAGTGTTTCGCAATTTGTTCGCCGAGACAGAGTACCAGGTTGGCGTCCAAACGAGGAACGATCTGGGGCTGAGTCCGGTGGGTATAGCTCTTGCAATCACTGGTTCAGCCGAACAACCTGCGCAACCGTCACCTCCAGCGCTTGTCAGTGCGTTTGGAGGCCGAGTGCGTCTTGCGTCGACGGCCCCAGAGGATTTCGGAGGAAGCGCGATCACGTTCTACCAGTTTTTCCTGAACGACGATCCTGTGGACGCTATCTTGATCTCCCCAGAAGTCTACGATATCGTCGGACTCGCTGCTCTTACGGAGTACTTGTTCTCTGTGAGCGCTGTAAACGTTGTCGGAGTAGGCGAGAGGAGTGACTCCATTCAGATCGCTACCACTGATGTCTCACAACCTGGAGCGATCTCGATTGTGGTGGTGGAGTCAACCACTCACGAAAGCATTGAGATTTCATGGGAGCACCCAAAAGACACTGGCGGCGCCAATGTGGCCAGCCTCGATTACGACGTCTTGGTTACAAACACTGAGGACAGCTCGTCGCGGACGATCGTCGACGTTGTTTCTCCATTTGTAATCGACCAACTCGATGCGAGCATGAATTATGCGATCCAAGTGCGTGCAAAGAACGAGGTCGATGTGGGTGGATGGAGTATCACGGTTGTTGAGAGGACTGACCCAGTGTCTCCCGGAACGATCAGCTTCTTGTCAAACACCATGAGCGTATCCGAAGCGAATTCTACTATAAAGATCACAGTAGTGCGTGCAAGCGGAGGCTCCATCCCTGCCTCGTGCAGTTATCGAACGATAAATGGCACTGCTCTCGACAATGTCCACTACATGGGGGTATCAGCGGGCACGATCCACTTTGATGCGGGAGTAAAGCAACAAAGCGTGAGCATTGCGATCATCAACAACGACATCATCGACGATCCAGACAAATTCTTCTTTGTCGAGCTCATGGAGATTGACTTCGAGTCGGGGGCGGTCGGCGCGATTGGTAACCTTACGGTGACGATCACAGATGACGGTGATAGCGGCTTGATCCAGTTTTCCCAGGCATCGTATTCGGTTGTCGAGTCGACGTCGAGCATCCTGATCCCTCTTGTACGCGTGAAAGCGTTCAGCGGCAAAGTGGACGTTCGCATCGACGCATTCGATGTTCTCGATGGTGCAGTGCAAAATATCGACTACTTACTGCTCAATTCGACTGTTTCGTTTGCTGACCGCGAAGTTGGAGCCTCAATTCGAGTGCAGATCATGAACGACGCCGTGTTTCAGGTTCGCAAATTCTTCGGTTTGAGCATCACGATCACATCAGGTCGGGCAGGTATTGGAGCAATTATGCCCGCATTTGTCGAGATCCTCGACGACGGCGATGTGTCGCGACCGTGGCCACCGAAAGATGTCAAGATCGCAATCCTCTCTGGCGGCTGGGTCAGTGTCAACTGGGCTGCGCCAGAAAACAAAGGAATGGCAAATGCGACCTTTTTCTCGTATCGAGTCGTTTTGACGTCGGATATGCTGCCATCGCAAGAGTTTACAACGTTCAACAGCTCGCTCAACATCACCAATTTGGTGGCAAAGTCGATGATTAGCATCGCAGTCGCAGCGAAGAACAACGTTTCAGAGAGCTACCTATCCGCACCAGCTCTAGCTCGTCTGGGGGCTCCAACAGCACCCACAGTGTCTCAAGCAGTTCAGATTCTGTGGCGAACTGGTGGCGCCGCAAACATCACGTGGCAGCCTCCCTTCGACTCTGGCGGCGCAGATATCTTGCTCTATCGCGTCAACATGAGCATGGGCTTTGGGAGCAACTACACAATCGCTCGCTATGATACGCAGAGCACAAGCTTCGCTGTCTACGGTCTGCAATCGCTTGCCGACTATAACATCACGGTTCAGGCGCTCAACTACGAAGGGCTACTTGGCGCTATTTCGCCTATTGTAAAGCTGACAACCCGAGCCTCGTCTGCGCCGAGCAAACCACCTGGCGTGAACGTGACGAAGGCAACAGGCGGCGCGCTTTATCTGTCTCTGGCACCTTCGCTGGACCTGGGCGGTCTCAATGTCGCCAAATTCACACTATCAGCTACGTCACTTCAGTTCCCAAACGTGTTTGCTGACGTGTACGAAAGCAACTGCTCAACGTACGTTCTGCGCCGACTGGCGTACTCGACAGAGTACAAGCTCAAATACAAGGTCACAAACGCAGCGGTAAGTTGTAATCTCTGGTCTTTTCCTTGTGCGCAGGAATTCCTTGTGTGGAGAAACGGTTGTTGATGGATTTCTATGTTGACTATTAACAATAGGGTGTGAGTGAGTACAGCGATGTGCTATCTGCAAAGACAACTTTCATCACGTTACCAGACGAACCACGCAACGCAACGATTCTTGGCACGACTGGTGGCTCGGCTACGATTTCCTGGGAACCCCCACTCGACTTTGGAGGAACCGATATTACGAGTTACGAGATCTTGTTTTTCACTGGCTACGAAGTCAAAGCGCAGTACAAGCAGCTGGTCTCGAACGCCAGCTCCAAGGCATCTACGCTCATGGTGAAGATCTCCGGTTTGAATGCGACTACGACGTACGGGTTCTTTGTGCTCGCGGTGAACGATATCAGCGCGTGTGTGGACACCACCGCAGTGACAAGCTACAACGTTGTCTATGCCACGACCTTGAACGTCTCAGCCCCCGAGGTCCCGCAAAACTTGAATGTAACCATCAGCACAGCTGGCATGCAAGTGATCACCTGGTCGCCAACGAACGATCGGGGTGGCGACCCGACGGTGGTGTACGTTCTTGTTTCTGAGAAAGGCGCAGTACTATACAATGGAACACAGACGATCTTCAGACACGGTGCACTGACCCCGAACACGTCATATGGGTACGCTGTCACGGCGAAGAACTCGGCCGGCACGAGTGTACTGAGCCCCGTTGTATACAAGATGACACAGACTCGTATCGCAGTACCGAGTGCGCCAATCAATCTGGTGTTTGCCAATTCGACCGGCGGCTTGATCACGTTGTCTTGGACTCCACCATACGACTCGGGAGGCGAAGCGCTGCTGGGTTATCAAGTTTTCCGAGAAGGCAAGCTGCTACCGCTGTCGAACGGGACGCTGCACCACCTAAACACGACCTACGTTGACACTGATGGTCTTGTAGCTGAACAAGATTACTTGTACACTGTGCAGGCGTTCAACTCTCTCGGTGCTGGGCTTCAGAGTGAGCCTCTCCCTGCTCATACCACCAGCGCGACTCTACCAGGAAGACCAAGAAACGTCACAGTCGTGGCGGTAGGAGGCAAGCTGCAGATAACGTGGGCTCCTCCAAGAGACACGGGCGGCGTGCCGCTCGATAAGTACGACGTGTTGATCCTTAAGGATGGCGCGATCCTCTTCGAAATGATGACGAATGCCACATCTTACGACTACTATGGAATCAGCGCGCACATCAACTACACTGTCATCCTCGCAGTGACCAGCAAAGTGGGAATCAGTCCAGAGGTGGTGCGATCCGTCGCCAACGGCGACGCGACTCGACCGCAAGCACCTTTGCCACCAGAGATCGTCAGCTTCAGTGCACAGAGCGTTGTGCTCGCGCTCAAAGGTCCTCATGATGATGGCGGTGCCAACATTACATTGCTACGTCTGTATCAAGATGGTGTGCTTGTGCGATCCGTGCAGACGAGCGGGTACGTTCAGATTGTCGTCGGACCGCTCTATGCAAACGAAGTGTATTCGTTCACGACTACTGCCATATCACTCCCTGGACTTGGCGAAAGTCCCCACAGCGCTGTGGTGCAAGCGACCACAGACAGCCCGACGCCTCCATCGGCAGTGTACAACCTCGCGGTCGTTCGACGAACATTTGATTCACTGACACTTTCGTGGGATGGTCCAGATGACATTGGCGGCGAGAGTCCGATCTACCTGGTCGAGTACTACCCGCAGCTTAACGCCACTGCTGTTGGTACTCGAGTAACAGCAGTGCGCTCGATCACTATGGATGGACTCGCGTCGTCAACGTCGTACGTGGCGCGCGTGAAAGCGAGCAACAGCGCTGGCGCCAGTGCATGGACAGCTGCAGTTGAGGGAGACACTGATGTTGCACAGCGTGGTGCTATCGCCTTCCGTCCCAACGTAATGACAGTGTTTGAGAACGTCACGTCAGTGACTATCGAGCTGGTCCGCGTCAACGGGACGTCGAGTAGCATCACATGCTACTACGATATCGATGCCAACAGCACAGCAAACGCTGGCGAAGACTACTTGCTTCCAGACCTTGCACAGCGCGAATTCGCGTTCGCTGACGGCGAGACACTCAAACAGTTCACGATCCAGATCATCAACGATCTTGTGTACGAGCCTCTTCCGCGTGGGCTCGCACTCGTGCTGCAAGACACAACCCCAGACCGATCTGACACGGTGTCGCCTTCGACTGTGTCAATTTTTATCCAAGATGATGGCGACGCTGGCTGGATCGACTTTGAAGGATCAAACCTAACGGCTCTGGAAGATACAGGAACGCTCAATATTCCGCTGCGGAGACTGAGAGGCAGCAGCTCAGCAACGAGTGTAGCCGTATCAGTTTACGACAAATTGTCGAGCACAGCAGCGACATCTGATGACTTCACGATAGCCACGCCGATCGTGACGTTCGCGGACGGCGAGACCAGCCAGTTTGCCAGCGTTCGAGTGTGGAACAATAACGTGTACGATTACCCGCTCAAATACTTCATTCTCTCTGTGAGCAACGTAACTGGGGGCAGTCAGCTCGGTCCAAATACGCTTATTTGGGTCACGATCCTAGATGATGGCGATCTATCACCGCCTGGACTGATCCGCAACCCAGCGGCGATTGATGGAACAGGCGGTCTGATCAAGCTCACGTGGACGGCTCCGGTGAATGTCGGAGGGCAAGCGCTCTGGGTCACTGGGTACAACCTCACGATCAGCTCGGACGGGAAGACGGACTTCATTCTCTCCAAGGACAACAGCACAGAGTACGCATTTGGCAACTTGCAGGTGCTCACCGTATACAGTTTCAGGATCGCAGCGCTGAACGTCATCGGAACGGGCAACTTCAGCGCTGCAGTCTCAGGATCCACCACGAACTACACGCTTCCAGGAGTTGTTGACGCGATCTCGCTGGTGAATGCGACTGGAGGCTTGATGACAATCCGAGTGGCAGTGCCAAAGGACACTGGCGGCGCTCTGATTGAAAAGTACTTTGTGTACCTTGCGACTCCGGACGACGCGGAATTCAAGGTACGAGGTTCGAAACAATCGGCTCAGCCGATGTTTGGCTGATGTGTGGCGCTTATCTTTATCGTTGGTTGATTTTTGGCGTCTACTTGTTGCTAGCTCACGAACGAAAATGCGTCGGACAACTCGACCATCATCCACGTAAGCGTCAGCTACCCAGAGACCCAGTATTTCGTCAAAGCAGTGGTTCGTGCAGCTGCAGTTGTTCCCTTGCCCCTGGATCCGTATCTCGTGGTGAATCGTTAAGCTGATATGAGGACTCATATCTCTGGTATTTGGTGTTAATATTTGAGTGCAGGCTGTCAACTTGGTCGGAATAGGCAATCTATCGAAAGCATTCAACGTCTCTAGCGACGCTCTTTCACGTCCAGGTCCACCACGCATCCTACCAAAGGCGCACTCATCGACCGGTGGCTCCATCGTTCTTGACTTGGAGCTTCCTATCGATACAGGTACGTTAGCGATCTGCCGTGCTGCTTTGCAAGATCTGAGTCGTATCTCATCTTATCAGTGCTCGTGGGGTCGATACATAAAATAGGCGGTCACCAGAAGCTCAACTACACTTTCTACTATCGCGTACACAATCGCGACGAGCGGTTCCAGCAGGCGTACTTCTACGAAATAGAGAATCAGGTCGTGATGTACAGCCTCGCGGCGAGCACCAACTACGACTTTGTGGGCATTTCTCTGCTGGATGGTGACCTCGATCCGGTCACGACCGGCGCGATCGCTGCTGACAACTCCAACCTAACTGTGGCGGCAGACGTGACACAACTGTTGGGTCCGAACGACTTTTTCGACTTTGGAGTGAGTCAAGTAGCTTGATTTTTATGGAAAGTTATCCACCGTGGACTGTACTGATAGAATTGCTCCGTGTTGATGCAATTTGCTTGGTAGGCTTTCCTGTTCCAAGTCGACCCACTGGAAGCCTCTACCTCTGAGTTTGTGTTTTTCAAGAAAGACATGAACCCTCTCAGCGGTATCATGAGTACAACGACGCTGGATCCCGAAGCCGAGTACGACCTACAAATCCGCGGACCATGTGGCAACGTGGTCAACTTTACTACGCAGCCCCCGACGCGACCAGGAGTCCCACCGATACCGGTGCTTTCGTACGCGACCGGAGGCGCGCTCAACATCCGAGTCTTTTCGCCGAATGACACAGGTACGACACGCTGAATGCAAATTTGGCTGAGATGGCTGAAAGTCCACTAACCGGAGTTGTCTCGTGTTGCGCTAATGTTTTGCCTAGGCGGGATATCACTGAACGATTTCGGCCTCTACCTGAATGAGCGCAAGGTTCGTGTATCGCAACCTCCATCCATCCATCCATGTTTTCGGTTTCTAACTATGAAGCTTGTGACGTCCATGATGTGCGTACCTCTATAGGTTATTGGGAACTTCTACGACTACATGTCGTTCAGCACGTTTCAGCTCGAGGTGACTGTGGAACTAGGTGGCTTAGCTCCGAACACAAACTACCGTTTTGTGTATGTCCCGATGAACGATGTCTCTGGGTGTTTCGTTGAGAACCCTCGTCTAAACGAGTTCACGATCTTCAGCACTACCGGGCCGACACTTCCAGTTGCGATTGAGGATCTCTACCAGTCTGGCGCAACGGGCGGTGGCATCCGCGTCGAGTGGAATATCCCCGTTGATGTCGGCAGCGACAGCGACATTTTCTACCAAGTGTACATGAGCTCGCGTCTGAAAAGCCCAGTGTGGGAACTCGTGTACAACAGCACGGCGACGTACTTTTGGAAAACCAAGCTCGAAAATGAAACGCCGTACCTGTTCATGGTCTCGTGCATGAACAAAGTCGGGTACTCGGACAACTCGTCGACTGCCATGCTCAACACCACGTTTATCTCTGTCCCGGGTCCAGCAGGGGCATTCACGCAAGTGTCAGCCACGGGTGGGATGATCCATTTATCGTGGGTAACTCCAGAAGACAATGGTGGCAATGAAGTCACGTACTTTGTCGTAAATGGCAACGACCAAGATGTGCGCGTGAGCGTTCCTGAGATCTACTTTGGAGGGTTGGTCGCGAACAAAGAGTACACGTTCACCGTGTATGCAGGTAATGCGCTCGGTCTCGGCACGGATGGGACGTTCGCGACGTTCAAGACAGGCGGTGTGTCGCCTCCTTCAGTGCCACCATCGATCCAAGTTGTCAAAGTGTCTGGTGGATCGGCGACTCTTGCAATCGCGGTGCCGAAAGACACGGGCGGTGTGACTGCTTCAGGTCTTTCCTTTGAGGTCTACGCGGACGACGTTCTCATACCGTCCTCTTCAGTTCATCTCTTGGATACTGCAACAATTCTTCCAGATCCTGTCCCTTCGGATAGCAGTCGGCGGCTGGAAGCGCTGGGCCAATGCCAACCAACTCAAATGGGAGCTGAATTAGAGCCAAGGAGCCGTCGGCGGCTTCAGCAAAGTGGTCAATCGCTGATGTACTTGCAGGTCGGTAGTTTGCTGCCTATCACGTCGTACATGTTCAAGATGAAAATCGGCAACGCAGCTGGCAGCAGCGGTTTCACTGGAACCGCATCAGGCAATACTGCCGAAGTCGGACCCCCAGCACAGCCTGCGCCACCAATCGCGGACATTATCACCGGTGGTTCAATGTCTCTGAGCTGGACTGACCCCGTGGATACTGGCGGCATGCCGCTGACATCGTTTACTCTGATTGTGACGGCCTTCGGAAGCGAAGTTGGTCATTGCGAAGGGCTCGTGCACGTGTGCGACGTCGGGGACCTCCAGTCGCTCGCCGAGTACACAGTCGTTCTAACCGCGTACAATGTTGTAGGCGTGTCGAAGCCGAGCGAACCGACGATTTACACCACGAGCTTGCCAACAATGGCGCAGGCGCCACAGAATCCTCGCGTTGTACTGACGACAAACACGAGTGTGGCCGTAGAGTGGCTGCCATGCGAGGACTTTGGTGGCAACTACATTGAGAGCTACTACGTTGAGGTGAGCCTAGCATCACCGTCATCTTCCTCGTCATCATCATCATCGTCGTTGTCATCGGCGTTGTCAAGCGCCATGTCCGTGACAGTGCCGATCACGTCTCTCAACGCGACTGTACCAGACCTCGAATCGAATACGAACTACTACGCTACGATCGTAAGCTGCTGCTCTTGCCTATGAATGCTGTGCTGGTTTCTCGTGCTTGACTGGAGTAACTACTAACTGAGGACGTTTCTTGTAGGCTGCGAAAGGGAGCGATGGTGATTTAGGAAAGCCCAGCAAGCGCGTGTACTTCATGACCCCGCAGTACTTTGGCCAGCCGCAGCCGCCTCTGATTGGATGTGGTACGTGTCCATTATTCGTATGCACGTAACCTTCCTGCTTCGAGACCCGTATCCTCACCCGAAGCATTCTTGCTTCTACGTGTCGTCCGTCAATTCTGTTTTTGCAGTCTCGCAGTCCGTCGTGTCGATTTACTGGGCTGAAATGGAAGGCGTTCTAAAGTACTTTTTATATCGCGACGGCGCGCACCTCGTGTACTCTGGGCCAGACACGCTCACAGAAGACAGTGATAGTATCACAGCTGGCAACACGTACTCGTACCAAATTCGGGTTCAAAACTCGGACGGCAGTCTGACGATCGCAAGCGAGCCGACGACATACCTCGCTGCAGCAGCTCCTTCTTCAGTGGTCGACGAGTTCCAGTGCGGCGGACTGAAAGGGTACATTCGCCTCAAGGACTATACGAATCAGCAAGCGCGTCAGTGGCGGATCACGCCCTTTGTCCCCACTGGCATCACACTGAACGTAAGTACTCTTCTGCTTCAAAAGGTGGCAATATCACGGTATAATGACTCGTCCACTGATCTCTGGATGGCTCTATGCAGGTAACATCGTTCTGGTTGGAGTGCGATTTCGACCAAATCCAAATCAACGTCACTGCAAGTGGGGTGACCACGCCGTTGTGGAGCGGCGGATGTCGTCGCGATGGAGATTTTCTGATCTCCACAAAGAGCGATGTGGAATCGCTGGTCGTCGCGTTCAACTCGGACGCGAGCGTCACACACTCTGGGGTTACCATCGTCTACGAGCTCGAGGCTAGTGAGGCAGCCGTTGGGAGCCAGACCATCCCCTGCCCAGGTCCAGCGGTCTGTTCAAACAACGGAGCGTGCTTCGACGGCGTCTGCTCGTGTCTGAGCGGATACGTTGGCGAGGACTGCAGCAACCAAGTCGTTTGCCCACATGACCTGACGACGTGCGGGGGTGCAACAGAGTGCGACCCGATTTGCTTGGAGCAGCAGAGCAGTGTCATCGCTGTGAGTATGTACGGAAACGACGCGCAAGGCACTGGCGAGATGATGGACACGTCGCAGTCCGGGACCGCTTCAAAGGCAGTCCAGACGCTTCAGCGTGCCGTCGCCATGGCTAACGCGGGCCAAACGGTTCTAATCTACCAAGGGACATACCAAGGCTCGCTGAACTGCAACTTGGTCGTGAACAAGAAGCTAACGATTCGGGGACTCCGTGGCGCGGCTGTGACTACAATCGACTGTGGCAACGCGTTCCACGGGATCACAGTCACTGGAGCGGATACCGTCACGTTGGTGGATTTTACGCTTCGTAATACGTTTGGTACCGATGGCGCAGCGATCAAAGTGGTTTCTTCGACCAGCGTCACGCTTGTGGGTGTGCGTATCTTTGGAGGAACTGCTGCTTTGAATGGCGGCGCTATTTACGCGTCGCAATCGGGTCTCACACTACAGGACACTGTCGTAGCAAACTGTTCGGCTAAGCTAGGAGGTGGAGGGGGTCTGTTTGTCGACACTACGACGCTGACGATCCAAAACTCCCAGGTACGCGGATGCCAAGCCACAAACGGTGCAGGGCTATACATACTCGGCAACTCTGACATCACTGGTATCGGCTCTGCGGTCATCGAGAAGAACCACGCAAGCAATCGCGGCGGTGGGGTCTTCTTCTTCGTTGGGACAGCCTCTGCCAAACTGTTGCTGGTGCAAGGCAACAGCGCCAAGTTCGGCGGCGGCGTGGCGTTTGAGTCTGGCTCCTTTACGATCACTGCTCTAGAGGTGAAAGCTAACACTGCGACGAGTGATGGTGGCGGGCTCGCAGTTCTACACGACACAGTACTAGCATCAGTTGGGTCGACGATCCATACCAATCGCGCTTCACAGAACGGCGGAGGCGTGCTCGTCACCTCAAACAAGACCCTGGCGTTTGATTCCCAGTCGCTGGTGTTGGGGAACACAGCAGGTACGTTCCTCGTATGTTGTTACTTCTGCTTGCTTCAGCATCTCATCTCTAACACTATGCATGCGTTGCTATTTGTGCTCTTGTAGTCCTTGGTGGGGGCTTGTATGGTGAATGGACGAGTGCCAGCATCAGCGGAGTGATCGTGACGAATTGTGCTGCAACGAGTGGTGGCGGATGCGTCGCATTCACAGCAAGCTCAAGCAAACTGACAGATGCGGATCTAAGCGGCTGCTCGGCTCCAATCGGAGGCGGCATGTACATTACGTCCAGTAGCGCTGTGGAGCTGATGGACACGTCAATCGCATCGAATACGGGCTTGAACGGCGCTGGCGTATACATGAACGGCAGCTCACTTGCTGGAGCAAGAGCGACTGTGTCAAAGAATACTGCAGATATCTCAGGTGGTGGCGTTTTCATTGCTGGCATGAAAAACAGTCTCAGTGGAGTCACAATTCAAGAGTGTGCTGCACCAGAAGGTGGAGGGCTACTAGTTTCCAAAGCCTCACAGATCTCCGTGTCCAATGTTGAAATCACGAAGAATGGCGCTACAAGAAACGGGGGAGGCATCTACACAAACGAATCCGTGCTCACGATCACAAGCGTTCAAGCGACAAACAACACGGCTGTGAAACGCGGAGGAGGGCTCTACGCGTTCAATTCGACAGTGCTAGGATCGTTGACACTCGCTTACAATGAAGCAGCGCTAGGAGGCGGTGCCGTATCGTCTGGAACGACCGTTTTCGAGAAAACTGTGATCGATTCGGATGGCGCACAGGTCGGTGGTGGCGGCGTTTTCGCTGATGACGGCGAGCTCACACTCCGTGGTGTTGATGTAAGGTCCTGTTTCTCGGCCAATGGCATCGGAGGCGGAATGTACCTAGCAACTACCCGCGTACTTCACGACCAAGTTCAAATTTCAACCTGCTCTGCAACCTTGGGAGGTGGATTGTATCTGGAATCGTCGTCGTTCACCCCAACCCTGTCGCAATCTCCGATAGTGACGATACTATCGGCAACGTTGACGTTGAATGAAGCCTCGAGTCTTGGTGGTGGTGTTTACGTCACAGGAGGAGACTCCAAACTTGACGGAATCAGTGTCGTTGCTGGTCTTGCTATCAGTGGTGGCGGCATTGCGTCAGAGAACGCGCAGGACTGCGTCATCACAAATTGCGAGGTCCGAAACTCGACAGCTATAAGTGATGGTGGTGGCGCATACTTTGGTGTGAATGCAGTGTGTCTGATCGCCAACACTTTGATCGAGCTGAACAATGCGAGCCGCGCAGGCGGAGGCATTGCAGTGCATCAAGGCTCGTTGAATCACTCGAGCCTTGTGATTCAGCACAATCAAGCAACGAACGGAGGCGGGCTGTACTTGAGTAGCGCTGCCAGCGCTACCCTCGTGCAGTTAGGCGATACCGCTTTTCAGCGATCGTTTCTGGACGCGAACGCAGTCATCAGCGATTCAAACACTGGCGCGAATGTGCTTATCAAGTGCGATCTGGAGTGCAGCCTCTCGGGGTTCCGCATCACGCGAGGCGAGGTTCTCAATGGCAGAGGTGGTGGGATCTTCATTTCTGGAAAGGGGACGATCACGCTCGCTGATGTAACAGCTGATGGCAACCGCGCGCAGAGTGGCGGTGGCGTGTACATCAACGAAGCCAGTAGCACGATCATCCAGTCCTGCGGTTTCTTTGACAATGTTGCAGAGAGCGGTGCAGGGATGAGTGTCGAGAACGTGAGTCTCTCGCTCGCAAATGTCGACGTGAGTGACAGCGTGTTCTACAACAACACTGCGCGTGACGCAGGTGGTGGCGCGATCTACCTCGACGCGTCCACTCTCTATGCGACTTCGATCCTCATGCTGGAGAACCGAGCGACGAACAATGATTCCGGCACAGGTGGGGGCGTGTATGCCCACAAGCGGTCGTACTTCTGGATGGAGAAGAGCTTGTTTTTGCTCAACAAGGCGCTCTTTGGCGGCTCCATCGGTGTGGACTCTGAATCCGAGGCAGTTGTGGACACTTCGACCATCACTGGTGACCCCGAGTTGTTTAGCACTAACTGGGCGACTTTATTCAAGCGCAGCATTGGTGCAGAGTACAACGCAAAACTAGCGAATCAGGACTTCCGTTTGGAATCGCGACGCGGCGACCTCGTGTTTATCAGCGATGAGAACTCGAAAATGGACATCACCGAGTCGCTCTTGACCAGCGGAAGCGCCGAGTCAGGCGGCGGCGCATCCGTGGAAAGTAGCGCGATCTTGACTGCGACTAACTCGGAGTTTTCGAAGAATAATGCGACCGAGTCGGGCGGGAGCGTGTTCCTGTCGGGGAACAATGCGACAGCCTACTTCAACCTGTCCAAGATCAGCTTGAGCTGTATGTATTTGTTTGCTACTTGACCATCCCCCTTGAGGTTTTCCTATGTTGCTAACATACCTGACGGTTGTATCTTGATCAGCGTCCAACAACTACGGCGGCGGGGTCTTTGCACAGGATTCGTCACAGGTGTTTCTCGTGAGTTCGTCGTTGCTCGACAACACTGCAGACGATTCTGGTGGCGCGATCTATCTCGACACGGGCGAGTTTGTCAGAGTGACGCTCGACACAGCGCTCATCATGGGCAACCTCGCCAAGGGCCAAGGCTGTGGAGTGTATATCGGTCGCGACGCGTTCCTAATAGGTGTGGGCTCGCTGTTCCTGTCAAATGGCGGTATTTCATCGACGGGGAAAACCGAGGGCGGCGGGGGTGTCACCACGGCGGATGGCAATATCGACCTCACAGGGTGCAGCTTCGTCAACAACACCGCGGTGGTCGGTGGTGGTCTCTTCGCGGATCGAAACAGTATCGTTGCGCTTGCGTCGACTGAGTTCTTTGGCAACACCGCGGACCAAACGGGCGGCGCGATCGCGGTCGCAGTCACAGCCACTGTAGACATTACAGCTGAGTCGACCTTCCAGTACAACGAAGCCGAGCGTGGTGGCGCGATTTCACTCGTGGATGGTGGCAATCTCACACTCACAAGCACGACATTTTCCAACAACTTTGCGTCGCTCAGTGGTGGAGCGATCTACGCGACTCAGCGTGCGAACCTGAGCGTCGAGTTCTCCGCGTTTGGCCACAACTACGCAACCTACGGCGGCGCTGTGTACATCAAGAGTGCGCGTGCGTCCTCGATCTCCAACTCCGACTTTTCCGAGAACGAGGCAGCCGCTCGCGGCGGCGCGTTCTTTTACGAGTCGACGAGCAATGTCATCACCGCCTCTGTCACGTGCGAACACAACTTGGCGCCGAGTGGCGGCTGCATATTCTGGATCACGTACGAAGAGTACGCGGAGCCGGTGTATCCGTGCGAGTATTGCACCATGGCCAACAACTCGCTCTACGATATCGCGACGAACACTCGTGATGTACAAGTGCTGTGGTGGCCGAGCACAGTGTACAGTGGTGTTGCCGCCCTGGAGCCTCCAGATGAGGAGTCATTCAAGCCCATGAACGCGCTTAACAAGAGCAAAGCGCAGTCGATGCTCGTATGGCCGCGTTTGAAAGCACTCGACCTCTACTCTCAAATCGAAGTGCTGGATACAGAGACTGAGTGCATCGTCACACCCGTTATCGATGCAAACGGCGACCGTGTGGACTTTAAACCGCACGACTACACGGTCGCTATCGCAGGTATCATCTCGTACGAAGATGCGACGTTCCACACGGAGCCAAAGAGCGCGAGCTACCAGCTGCAGATGACGTGCATGCTGCCGAAGAACGAGAAAGAGATCGATTTCTACCAGGGCGTGAACGTGTTGCCCTGTGAGCCAGGGTACTCGACTGACAACGAGTACGTGCTATGCACTATGGCGACTATTACTGTGTGAAGGAGGAATGTGAGTGCTAAATCTGCTTTGCTTTGCTGTTGTTTTTCTGTAGCAACAAGTGTTCACGCTGCCCGAGGAACAAATACAGGTACCAAGCACTTCAAAGTCGCTTCCTTGCTTCTCTCCAGCTCTCTGATTGACCTTCAAACGTTGTCGTTTCTTCTTTTTGTGTGCTGTTTAGTATGGATGGACAGCGCTGCTACAACTGTCCAACTGGCGCGCAGTGCAACATGACGGTACGTCGCGCGACCGAGAGGCTCGGTACCGAGTACGGCACGACATCGCCTCGTACGTCGGAAGGTTTCTACTTGTTCACTGCACCGCAGTCCAAGCAGACCCGCAACTGTGATTCGTCGCAATGGAAGAGCGACGATCCGTGCAAACAATACGCAGAGCCCGGTGCGAACGTCAGCGACATTCTTCACGCCTGCACCACGTCGAGCGAGTTCACTAAGTACTGGTCTGCTGACCGGATATTTTCCTGCGTCGCCGACAAGGCCTTCTATGTTTGCGAGGTAAGATATTCTAGCAATGCTTAGATTGATAGACATGGAGCTAGCTGACCCCCAAAATTGTATGATGATCATGTGCGCGGTGGTAGGTCGCTGGAGCGTGTCAGTCGGACATCACAGTCGAGCTTCAGTCCTCCCAGCCAGCGAACAGCTCCTGTGCCAAAGGGTACGACCAAGCGATTTGCTCGGTCTGCGCCGAGCGATACAAGAAAGCAAAAGACAACTCCTGTCTCCGTAAGTAGTGCTCATCATGCGGCAGACTGTATTGCGATTGGTCGAAGTCAAGAGCTGGTGGACTGACTTGAAATGCTCGTTATCTCTGATTAGCTTGTGACAAGGCAAACGCGCAAGTGCGAGCGTCAATCCGGTGGCAGAATTTTGTGATCCCGATCTTGATCGTCCTCGCGGTCGTCGTTGCGATCGTCAGCATCCGATACTACCTTCGAGACCTCACAGAGATCGCACTTCTCGAGAAAGCGGAAACTGACCGCCGGCTCAAGCCGCAAGCTCCCGAAAGAAAGCGACAGAGCGTCATCCAAGTGGCGAGGGAGCGCTACCGCCGGCAGTCGGTCGTGGTACTCTCGCGCTTCGAGCAGTTCAAAAACCGCTTCAAGCACAAGCCCAAGAAGAACGCCAAGATTTTATTTGGCATCGAAGTCGAGCCACCGTCGCGTCCGTTTCCAATCAAACCTGGGAAGTTTAAGATCTTCGTCGGCTTTTTCCAGATTTTTGGGAACTTTCGTGACTCGTTCGTGATCAAATGGTCGCCCGACATCCAGCGCATCATGAACGTCTCGCAGCAGTTCAACTTGGTAAAGTGCTTGCTTATTAACGTCCTGTCCATACGAAGTGGACACGTAGCTGCTCGAATACTCACCAACCAGCAAATTCTTGTTCGCGTTTCTCTCTGTAGGACCTGGTGTCGATCGCTGGTATCGACTGCGTGATCTCGACCACTTTCTACTTTGATTTCACGTGAGCATCTCCATTCTTGATAGTATCCCCATAATTTCTCTTCAACTGGCTAACGTTGTGTACGGGTATGTGTGTATGTGTCTTCCATGCGACAACAACAACAACAATAACAAACAGCGTAACTGTGATCCTCGTTGTATTGACGCTCTCTGTGATCTCGACGTACTTTTACGCGGGCATGCGCAGCTACAGCGCCAAGCTGCTCCTGATCCCTCGCAATTGCCTCAAATGCGGACTGCCCGTACTGGAGGGCGAGAAAGTGCGCAACGACGAAGCGAGCATGAATCCGATCCTCTTGGCGAAGATGTGGTGGAGAAGTCGCCAGGAGCTACGCCGCACAGGAGCAGACTCGGGAGCTGCAGTAGTCGACCAGAATCGGCACGCAAGTGCGACGACGATCAGGGCTGAAACCAGGCGCCTGAAGCGCGAGTTCGGTATGTCCCAAGTGAAGACTCCGAAGCTTGGGCTCTTCCGGTCCGTACATGCACAGTGCCCCACAAAGCACGTCCTGAGTGGCAAGATCCTTGAGCGCACGATCCGAAGCAATTTGCGCGTGTGGCAAGCGCGTGTGAAGCTGCGCATGAACTACCTCACGTACCGTAACAAGTGCTTTAAACTGTACTGCTGGGTCGCACTTTTCCTCTACCCGACCGTGTCGAAAACGATTTTGATGATCTTCAACTGCCAGGAGGTGGGGAGTGTGCGCTACCTGGTCGTGGATCGGCGCATTGTCTGCTACAACTCAACGTGGGCCGTGTTTGGCGTTATCGCGATGGCGGGCGTGGTCGTGTGGGTGGTCGGCATCCCGTTCTTCTTCTGGATCTTGATCCGACTAGCACAGGACCGCGGTATCACGGAGCGATTGCGGTTGCTTCGCAAGCCCCAGTGCCGACGTTTGCGGAAGAAATGGCTCAAGGAAGTGCTCGAGCAACACGCGAAGGACGGTGTGTGCGTGCTCGACATGGAAAACGTCGATGTCCAGGACGAAGAGCTCGAGAAGTACATGAAGCGGAAGAACCTGACGGTAACTTTGTCTCTTTGTGGCTGTTGTAGCGAGCTCACTATGAAGTGAAGTTGACCATGTTGCTGCTTGTATTTCAAAATGGGTTTCATGGACAGGATTCGACGGTGGAAGCGCGCTTGGGGTTCATTTATGCAGACTGTACGTGCTCCAGCCTGCTATCTACCGCTGAGGTTTGGTGGTGAACGTGGCTGAGCTGACTCTGTTTCCTATTGTTGTCGTATGAGCAGACTCGCAGGCGTACTGGTGGTTTGAAGTCGTCGATCTCTCTCGAAAGCTCTTTCTAAGCGGCGTGATCGTATTTGTGCAGAACGGGAGCGTCGACCAAGTGCTCCTGGCGATCACCGTCTGGTACGTTCAACTGAGAACCTGGAGATTGTGTTTGGTTGCCGAAGTCCTCGCCTCAGTCATCTCTACCACTTATGTTAACTTGTTTGTTGTATGCACGTCCCCTGTAGTTTGGTCACGATGTGGTTCCTCCTGTACTTCCAGCCGTACGGCGATTACTCGGATAACCTGATCGCGAGCGTGACGCAGCTGCAGCTTTTCCTGACGCTCTGGCTTGGCGTGATGATCCGCCTGAACGACCTGAACGAGGAGTCGCTCATCAACAAGAGCCTGCTCAGTCTGCTGCTCGTTGGTACGTGCATCGCAGTGACGATCTTCGGCATCGGCATGATCCTTCGCGATGGCATCTTGGAGTCGCGGCGACTGTTCTTGGAAGACAAGGCGGACCGCAAGGCGCGCATCAAGCTCGAGGTGCAGAAGCGCTGGCGCAAGGCGTTTAACTACACGTGCTATGAGTCACAGAAACACATGTACGGCCAGCTGAGCTTCTCATACTTCAGCGTGCCGTCGATGCTCGAAGCCTTCCGGCGCATCAAGCTCGAGTGCAAAGAGCAGAACCTGCAGGACATTTGCGAATTTCTTCGCCAGCAAGAAGAGCAAGGCATTGGGCTAGCGGCCATTGGCGCGCGCCTCCCGGAGCTTGTGGAAGAGGTGGAAGAAGGGAGCGAGGAGATCGAGAAGAGCGAGCAGGAGGAACAGGACGAGAATGTTGAAAGTGACGCTGGTGGTGCTGGCAGCGAAGATGAAGGAACCGCGCGGCGTTTTGAATCAGAAGGTGATGGTGCAGCCGACGATGACCTGGTCGCCGACAACCCACAGACAGAGGCTGAATGAAATGAAGTATAGAGTGAGAGGTTTCCCACTGCATGTACGTTGCTTAATTCAGAGGAATGAGTCTGATGAGTGTAAAACGTGGGATATCAAGGACAGGAAGACATTGTTTTCATAAGTATCCAACGTTCCATTGCGCCATCCATCAGCTGCATGTTTTCAGTAAATTTGCTCACAAAGAGAATGAGAAAAGGCGGCTTTAGTGCCATGCAATTGCTCGCAGTGTTCTGCTTGTGGTCAAGCGCACGTGCAAAGAGCTCTTTTGTTCCCACTCGAGAAAGTACACCTCGATTGGTGGCTGTGAACTTTTCGCACGTGGATGGACGTTCATGCAGTCCGTCTACCTTGTAAGGGATAAGCTGCATACTTTCAAAGAAGCTCTCCCCTTACGCCAAGAGCTACAAACCAAGGAAGCTCCGCTAACCATGGACTCTCTCCACGCGGTGACGAAGGCTGCGCGCTCGCTCGCCAGCGACTGCATGGAGGACCTTCACGAAATGATCAACGCGCTTTCGTTCGTCGCGGACCTGGCCAAGGTTCTGCTCATCAGTGCGTTCGAGGCGGCAGTGATTGTGGTCAAGAGCCTCGAGCATGGAGACGTTCCGCTTGTAGCTGCAACTCTCACGGGTAAAAGCAGCGCTACCGACCACCAAGCACCTCAGCAAGACCACCACAACGAAGAACTCCAGTGTAAACTGCAAGAGCAGCAGCAAAAGCAGCAACACGAGCCACAATGCAGTCAGCATAACGAGCACGACGCACCGGAAGACCACCAGCGGCTCCCAAGCATCGACGATCTCGCGTACAAGACTGTCAACGGCGCATTCAAGCTCAAGATCTGGATGGCGGCCGACAAGATGGCTGCTATCTTCGCCAGCCCTGAGGAGCGCCGATCCGTCTGCAAGCTGCTGAGCGCTCTCCACGCGCTTGAGAGCCGCTTGCGCTTCCGAAAGTGGCTTCTGCCGTATTTCCGAATGCTCTTCGTGCGCTTTGACGCCGACGAGACGCGCGTCTTCGCTTATTTGGTCGCGCACCCACATCTGTACGCCGGCGTCCTCGCGCGCAATGACAAAGAGCTCTGGTGCTGGACGCCAGGCTGCGTCGGCTGCAACAGGCCACGCCACAAGCTCGACGAGCACGCCAAGGAAGTCTGACGCAGGAGAGCAACGCTAAATATCGCAATGTGCTAGTAGTAGCGCAGTAACTACGAAAACCATAGGCACACACACACAGGACCAAATCAGATGTCGCGATCTTGAGCAACAAGAAGCCTCACATACGATCGCACCTGCAGCGCGTCTTGAAGCCAAGTGTAATTGTAAGTTTTCATGGATCTCCGTCCTGAGCACAGGGCGTCGCTTGATGAGGTAGACGACAAGCTTGCCTGCCCGCTTAGTGAGAATCTCCCGCACGCTCCTTCCACTCCCACGCACATTTGGCGACGCAAACGAGATCGACAGCGAGCTATGCGGCGGCATCCAGACGCTGTGCTCGCTGGCAAACCGCCACGCAAGAGCGATCGCGTTTCACCACCAGCTCATGTTTTCTACTTGCTGATGGTCCCGGAGGTCTTGTCAGTCAACCCGAAACAGGCAGCTTCCTTTGACCAATTTCCATATAGACTGTATACTACCCGTTAAAATCGTTTTTGAAGTAGACTAAATCGTCAGTTTACAAAATTTCAGGTACAAAATTACAAATTTAAAGCAAGTTGCTTTGTTGATTCATAATTATTATATTATTGTGCGTGCAATCCGTCATATACTACCATTGTTGAGCAATTGTGCACATTGATCAAACAATTAAATGCAGTTTTGTAAATTTGGATACGGGTCTCAACCCAGGTCGTGCATCTGAGAAAACCCGCAAACGCGAAACCCGCGCGGAGCTCGTCGTATTTACCTTGTGTAGCTCTGTCTGATCTGAAAAGACATATCAAACAAGCGCAAGAAGCAGTCGGAAGAAGAAGAAGAAACGGAGAAAGAACGAACGCGCCGCCATTCACCACCGCGCTATCTCTCTCTCTGTACGTAGCTACACTTCTGTATGCGTGTCTCTCTGCCTATATGACACTCATGCACTTACCTATGCACGCGCAATCCTCTTCTGGCTGTGTAGCTTCTCGCTCGTCGGTCTTCCTCCTTTTTGTACACCTTTGCAGCCAGCAAGCACCACGGCGACGTATCTGCTTGAACGCGGCGCGGTCTGGACCTGGCTCGGAGGCGAGATCGTGGGCAAGATGAGCCAGTTCGCGCACGGGATCTCGTCGCTCGACACGTCCAGCGCCGCCACGCTGGACACGCCCATCTGGATGCTCGGCAGACAGTTTGTGAACGCGCAGGTAGATCTCGACGAGTACAAACAGGCATTCGAGTCCATCTTGTGGTTCACGTACCGCCGCGACTACGCCAAGATGGAGCCGTACGAGTACACGAGTGACGCCGGGTGGGGATGCATGCTGCGCTCAGCACAGATGATGCTCGGTCAGGCGCTCAAGCGGAGGCTGCTGGGTCGCGACTGGCGCGTGCCGCTGTTTAGCACCGACAAGTTGCCGGCGCAGTACGTGACGCTGCTCAAATGGTTTGTAGATTCACCTGACCCTGAGTGCATCTACTCGATTCACAATATGGTGAAGCTCGGCATGCAATACGACAAGCTGCCCGGTGAGTGGTACGGCCCCACGACTGCGGCGCAGGTGCTGCGCGATCTCGTGAACTTGCACAGTCGCGAGCTCGGTGGAGTACTGTCGATGTATGTGCCGCAAGAAGGTGTCGTGTACACGGACGACGTGATGCGACTCTGCGTCTCGCATCTGGATGACAACGATGACGCTTTCACCACAGGTGAGCGCAGCGCGACGGGTGCCGCCAGCCAGAAAGCCGAAGAAAGTGAGCAGGTCGCGTTCTTCGATCCGCTGCTGAATCCGCCAAAGAACACGCGCGAGAAGGAGTGGCGAACGTCGCTGCTCGTGCTCATTCCGCTGCGCCTGGGGCTCGACCAGCTGAACGAGTCGTACGTGCCGGCGCTGCAGAAATCGTTCACGTTCCCGCAGAGCGTCGGGATCATTGGCGGCAAAAAGGGCCACTCGGTCTACTTTGTCGGCTCGCAGGAGAGCCAGCTGCACCTGCTGGACCCGCACGACGTGCACCCGACAGCGGAGTTGAACACGTCGTTCCCGACCGCGGTAAGCCGGTTGCTATCTGTTTCTATTGGTATGTGCTTGTGAATAGGCTGAAACTGACTTTGCTGCTGCCGTACGCCAGACCCACCTGAACACCGTGCACACGTCACGGCCGCTGGTCATGAGTGTGCAGAGCATCGACCCATCGATGGCGCTCGGCTTCCTCTGCGAGACGCGCGCCGACTACCTGGACTTTTGTCAGCGCGTGGCGCACCTGCAGCAGGAGTTTGCCGGCATGTGTCCTTTTTCAGTGGCGTCCCGTCGACCGGACTACGCGTTGGGCGAAGAGACCATGGATCTGGACCTGCTGAGCGACTCGATGAACGAGGAGAACGCCAGCGGCGAGGACGACGAAGACGAGTACGTGCTGATTTAAAATGAAGAGTCTCGGAAGAGTTTTTCTTTCTTTCATTATCGGCGTTTGTTTCACGTAGACAGTGGATATTTGCATTGGTCAGTCGGTCGGTCATCCGCGCAGCGATAAGATATATGCTGATTCTCCTCTCTTTCTCTCTCTCTCTCTCTTTCTCTATCTATTTCTCTCTCACACACACACAAAATCACATCCATCTCCGCCGCTTTCGTAATCACCAGTCCAAAGATGACGATCCGAGGTCGCAGATACGTGGAGGGGACAAGCGCAGCATTGGACGACGACGGCGAGATTGCTTTGCCTTGAGCTTGAGTTGGCTCACGACACCTTCAAAGTAGGTGTCTGCAATAGTGGACGGCTCTGTAATAGGAAACAGCACCAGATCTGACGAGCAGCTCTCCATCATCCTCATCCCCACTCAAGTTGCCTTTCAACCCACGAACGGATCCGCCACCCATGATGACGAGGCAGCGCAAGAAAACCAGGACTACGACCGCCCACGCCACCATCGACGGCGGGCGACCGCGACTAGATGCGGCTCCAGCGGTCCACGCACTTCCTGCGTCATCGGCCAAAGCTATCGTGCAGGACCTGCGCGGCATTCCGCTGCACCTCGTCAAGTACATTTTCAACGAGCAGATGGGGGTAATGGGCGACTTGTACTACGCAAACCCCATTCCGTATGCGCCAACGTGCATTAGCAAGGCGATGCCGGAGCTCGCGCGGGTCTCCAGAGGATGGCGCAAGGTCTTTTTGCAGATCACCCGGGAGTTTGAGGCTGCCAACGGCTTCTTCTCCTTCAAAGACGGCTCGGAGGACAAAGTGGAGGCGTTCTACTCATACATGGAGCAGCGCGGACCGCAACTGACGAACCTGCAGCTGTCTCTGAGTTATGGTCTGGGCTATCCGAGATTGACGTTTCCGCAACGCTTTGCCATACTGGACCGCGTCGATGCGCTGGAGATAGACTGGGACCGCGCGCTCCGCCATTGTCCCAAGCTCCTGCGGCTGGACCTCTGGGCCATGCTGCTCCACGGCACGCAGCTTGGCAAAGTCCTCGTCGCGGCGTCCACGCACTGTCCGCAAGTGCAAGCGCTTATACTGCCATTGACGGAGCTTCCGATGCTCAATCAGACCAAACTGCAGCCCAACTTTGCGCTGCTATACAGCGCGATGAAGAGATGGTACAAGGGGAGTCTGAACCGAGGCCTGCTCCAGCTCACCGTGCCGCATCGAGTGGACCCCAGTGACGGTCATGATCTGCGCATCATGAGGTACACGGACGAATACCTGAACGCGATCGCGGAGTACTGCCCGAACCTGGAGTACCTGGACGGCGGGCGCGTCACAAACCGGACGCTCTTCCACAACTACTCGGAGGAGATGCTCTTTTGCTCGCTCGAGACATGGAAGAATTTCTGCAAGTCGTGCACGAAACTGCGCATGTTTGACTGGTTCTGTGCACCGTTGGACGACCGGTTCTTGGAGATCTTCGGCAAGTACCGTAAGCCTCAGCTCACGTGCATGATTCTCGCGTGCGGGAATGAGGACAGATGGGAGTTTGAGTGGCACTCGGGCAAGTACCTCGACCCAAAGGGAGAAGAAGGCTTCCGGTTCTCTGCGAAGGCGCTCGGCGTGATGCTCTCCGCGTGTCCGGCGCTGACCTCCGTCCACATCCAGATCTCAAATCTGAGCAGACGACTCGAGGAAGTGAAGCGAGAGCTCAACGACGATTTCCTCGTCGCACTCACGCAGCATTGCAAGCGCCTGACATCCCTGACGGTGGAACAGTTTCAAGCGAAAGAGCGCGCAAACAAGCCTACAAGTCGCATGGGCGACAAGGGACTCTTGGCGCTCGCAAGCCTCCACCACCTCTGCGAGGTGAAGTCCTTGGATGTGACGCAAGCCACGGTGCAGGGCGTGTTCGACCTGCTCGTGAAGGCTCCGAATGCTGCTTGCGACCGACGAGACCTCACGCTCCACTTTGGCGAACGACCGAGAGAAGACGATACCCACGACGGCGCATTCTTCTTTGGACTTGTGAGCAATCTCCTAGAGAAACTGATGAGCCTGCCGGATACCCTTCACAGATGCAGCTTTAACGTGAAGCTGACGATCCCGTACACGTTCACAGTGGAGAACCACGATGTCGTGAGGAAGAAACTGGAGACGTGCACGCACCAGTTCACTCAGCGGTTCCCGCTCTGCTTGCTGCGGTTCGCGTCGTCGTGGTGGCCGCTGGGCCAGAAGCACGTCCCTGACGATCTCACGGAGATCTACTACGTGTGGATCGACACGGAAGGCTACAAGCGCTGGAAGTCGCTCTCGTAAAGCAGAGCCGCAGGAAAAAAGTGGCCCAATGAAATGCGAATTGCTCGTATGTTGTTGTGAGGTATAAGATTCGGGGAGTGTTCGACCAGTTGGGTGAGCACCCAACACGAGAGTCTCCTTCAGGGTCACGCGCTGTCTGCGCAGCCACAACACAGCAAAAAGAGGAAAGATGCGATGGTTTCTACTAGGAAGAGCCTTTGATATTCGGATACGTGTTGGAGACGTCCAAGGCCACCCGCCACCCAGATGCGCTGCTTGAACCTGCAAGCCTGATTGACGAAGAAGAAGTTCCATCTCTATTTCACACATGTGTTGACCTCTTCTATACACGAGCGAGGGTCGTCCCTATATACGCCGTTCTACACCCAAACTCCATTTGCAAGAACACTATGCATTGGGATACCAGCAGGTGAAGGAGCTTGCACAGCAGATTCACAATCAGCGACTGGAGTTACGCTTTTCGGTGCCGGAGCCGCCCATGTCAAAGTAGCAGATGTGGCACTCCTGGGTCTGCCAGTGGTACGAGCCGTCGAAGACCTCAAAGCCCACGGTGTACTCGGCGCAGTACCGATCGTGCAGCGCCTCCCACTCGCCGAGTGTCACGATCTCGTACTGCTTGGATGCGCTGGTGCCCAGTCTATAGTACAGTGGTAGATAGAGAATTAGTCCACTTGCGTGAGAATTCCTAGGATTGCTTCAAACCATCACCATCAGCTATCAAGCAAGCCAATAACGTACGCTTGGGTCGCCTGCAGAGACTGCTCGATGGAGAAGCCTGAGAGGAACATCGTGATGTACGGCGGCACCACATTGCGCTGGTGTGCGAGGCACACGAGCTCCGAGTTCAGGATCGGCCCCGGGTAGTCGTCACCGAGACTGCGCACGAACTTGCGCCACTTGATGAGCCACTTCTTGGGAACCAGAAAATAGGTTTTCCCACCGCAGTGACTGAGCGACAGGTGCGTGTTGCCGCGCGAGCTTGCAGGTGAGAAGAGTTCATTCGGGTACCCGCTTTTCCGCAACAACAGGTCCAGCAGGTCGTTCGAGCCCGCGATCTGCGACTCAAAGCGCTCCTGTTTGTGGATCTCCGCCTCTTTCTCCTTGGCCTCTTTGTCCTGCACACACGTCCAGCAATCCGAGGAATACAGCGGGAACCCGCGCAGATCTGAAGCATACAGCGACAGTTTCGTGAACATGGATTTGGACAGCACAACACGCTTCGAGCGCCCAATGCAGAGTGACACTGGCAGCATCTCGCCATGTGGACAAACGATCATCTCCCCTGCTTCCCGTGTCGCTACGATCTCTGTGTCCACGAACGTGAGTGCTGGTTTGGCAAGTACGCTGTTTCCAAGAGCTGCAGTCTTCCTTCCACCGCGGGTTTGCTGTTGTAAACGCTCGCGCTGCTGCTGCTTCTTTTTTGTGTGGCGGAACTGCATCAAGAACTGCTCGTAGCCTAGGCAGCGCTTCTTCCACGCCAGCAGCCATGCCCTGCTCACGATAAAACTGGTCTTCAAGCTGCACGAGGACGCGGCGTCCTCGTACGACTGCACCGACGCGCTCGCAATCCACTTCTTGAGCGTCATCACCTCCGCGGCACGCAGAATCGCGACCGAGCGCGGCCAGGACGAGTCGTCCTCGCGCAGGTTCACCAGCACGTCACCGAACCGGTGCTTCACCACCAGCGCAACCGCATCCTGCACGACTTGCTCGCGCGGATGCAGCGCTGCACAAGTAGCGGTGAGCTGCGCGACGTCCTTCGCAGTAAGCAGCTCGAAGAGATGCGCCATTACGCCCAGCGAGAGGCGGTCCATGGCGGGTCAGAGGCTAGCGGGATGCGGAAGTTGGCTGGCTGGCTGGTGGACGCGCGCGCTTGATCGATTGATGCGGTGCTTGCTCGCTGCGAGTTGGGCGACGAGGAGCTCTGTGGAAATGACACTAATCGGACCTTCACTCACACTTTCAGTTGTTGTGGACAGTACTGGAAATCCTCGAATAAGTGCGTAATCAGGATTCCAAAGTTCAACTAAACGAGTAGCATTTATATGAAGCAGCACATTCTTCCTCATAGAAGAGACTCTTCCATCCTTTCAAGATCCAAATCCGAAAGAAATCTCCATGCCACCAAGCAGCCGCAAAGCGTCTGCAATAAAGCCAACGCATTTAGCGACTGCGCACGCGCCAAAACAGCAAGAACCTTCAAGCAAGCAAGATCAAGCAGTATGATGCGCTCGGACGGAAGCGCCAAGCAACATCCGCTCTGGCTGCTGCTGCTGCTCGCAGCGCTCGTGGTGGCGCCCGCGTGCGTGCGAGCGAGCGTCTACTCAGGCTATACGGTCAGCCGACAGTTTGAGTACATCGGCAAGTTCTGCTTCACGTGGAAGCCAACGCTCGAAGAGATCGCAGGGGTAAGTGCGCTCGCTGTATGTGCTCTGATGGGACTCATTCAACGACGTGTATTAAACGGGAGCATCGTGTGTTGCTATTGGTTGACAGCGCATCACGGGCGAAGTGCAAACCGATGTGCAGGACCTGCAGCTCGTGATCTATGACGACGAGCAGCTCTTCTGGGAGTACATCATGACCGACAACGACTGCGACTGCTTCTGCAAAGTGTCGTCTGAGCACACCAAGTACGTGTACAACGTCACGACCACCAGTGACGACGACCTGTCGATTCCGTTTACGTTCAGCTTTGACATCCACGAGCACCTGCGACCGCGCTTCTGGTAAGGCACACAACCCAACAAGAAACCCATACTAGACGTCCTTATTTATGAGCCACGCCCTAATGTGTAATTTCAACAACTTGTAGGTACGTCGCGCTCGCGCGGTGTGTGCCGGGCGGAGACGCGTACGAGCCGTCGTTCACGCAGATCACCGAGTCCAACTTCAAAAAGTACTACTTCACGTCGTGGTACAGCATCCACATGACGCAGGCGGATGGTAGTGAGCTTCCTGTGCAGCAGCAGGGCATGGTGATCATCTACGGGCTCATGACGGTGCTCTCGGCAGCGGCAGCGCTCGTGCAAGCGGTCGCAGCGCGCGGCATGCGCCAGTCCGAATCGTTCCACCCGATCATGAAGCTGCTCACGATGGTCGTGTTCTTCTTCAGCGTCTCGAACGCGATGCTCTTCTTCCACTTTTACGTATACCAGTTCACGGGTGTGGGCGTGCCGCTCTTCGAGTACTCGGCCAAGATGATGCAGGTGTTTGTGCGCGTGGGCACGATCTTGCTGGCGATGCTCGTTGCCAAGGGCTGGACGATCAACAGCGTCACTCTTGAAGGACAGGAGAAGCTCTCGTGCCTCATGATCACGATTCTGGGACTCTACCTCTCGATGGCGATGTGGTACCTCATCTGGCTCGACCCGGCGTCGACGCTCTACATCTACGACTCGTGGCCCGGGATCGGCATCTGCACCCTGCTGCTCGGCATCCTCATCTGGTTCATCAACACTATCCTCGACACGCGCGCGTACGAGGAAGCGGCGAGCAAACGTCGCTTTTTCGTCCAGGTATGTCGTAAACACGGCGATCAGTAGGTCATGCAGATGGATCACGCAACCCACTCACTGTTGGGTACACTGTATAAACAGATTGCCGGACTCTTCTCTGTGTACATCCTCGCGCTGCCGGTGATCGTGCTGATCGCATCGTTCCTGTCGCCGTGGGTGCGCGAGAAGACCGTCGCGGCGATCACAACGAGCGTCGAGCTCTGCATCTACGTGGCACTCATCTACTTGCTCTGGCCATCGCGCGCGCCACGCTACTTTGAGGTTCGTGCTCTCACTTCCTTGCACACCAGCTATGTTTCAGATTATGAGGTGACTCACAGTTCTTCTGATCTCTCTCTTCCACACAGCGCCTGTACTCGGTCTCGTCGCCGTCGGAGAAAGCGTCGCTGCGTGAGCAAAACCTACCAACTGAGGAGCTCTAGCACTTTTCTGCTGCTTCCATCCTCGTTCTTCTCGGCTGCATGCTCTCGATGCCGATGCCGATGCCAATGCCGATGATGCATGTTTGAATCTCAATCCCGTTTGCCGCTCTTTACTTTTCTTTCCCTTCCTGGTAGGATCCGTATCCATTTGTTAGTCTTCTTTGAATACTATTTCTCCATTTTCTTCCAAAGGCAACAGTTTTTTCTCGCTCTCATTCACTCAGATCACAAACTTGTTGAGCACTTGACGGAACTTCCAGTAGAGCTCCAGCGTCTGCGTTTCCACGCGCGCCACGTCCGCAAGCATGCGCACCACTTCGTCCGTGCACAGCGAGCTTTCGGAGCTCTTCAGACTCGTGGAGATCTTCTCAGCGACCACCTTTTTAGACATTGGAATACCACAAGCAATAGATTGGACATACGTTAGTAGGCGTGGTCCAGTCAACTTGAACCAACGATTCCATGACCACATACAAACGTAACGTACCTCTGCTAGCACCTCTGCTTCAAACAGCGAATCTCGAAACTCAGCGGCTTCGAGCGAAAGCATCGAGAACACGTCATCAAGCGGCATCGACATCTCTTCGTGGCCTGGGCATCGGGGTACATTTTCCACCAGTAGCGCTCGCATCTGATCGCCCACAAGCAATATGAGAATGAAATAGAAACGACATAGAGAACACCACACACAATCTCGAACACAAGACACAAACTCACCACCGAGAGGTCTTCTGCGCTGGAGCACTGGAGCAGAATCTCGAGCGGTCGCAGCATCTCGCCGTCGATCAGGATCGTACCCTCGGCGAGCGAGAAGCGCAGCACCACGAGGTTCCCAGAAAAGGTCTTCATGCTGATCCAGAATTTACCGCTCTGGTTGCGACAGCTCTCATGGATCTCCGCATTCATCGACACTGGGAAGTTCATGACGCTGCGCACGATCGCGACCACATGGTCCAGCGTGAGCTCTTGCACTGCAAACGCTGGGAACACCATGGTGAATCGGGACGGCGGCGTGATGTCGAGCTCATGGGATTGCTGCTGCTGCTGTTGGGAATTCTTCGTAGTATCCATGTCTCGCAACCACAACGCGGCAAACGACTTGTCCTCCCAGTGAGCAGCTAGCGCAGACCAAAGCTGGAATCCTTGCAGCAGCAGTCCAGGATGGTTGTCGTTGGTGTTGCCGTTCGAGTTGCTGTTGAAGCGATTGAATGATGGTGATGATGATGACGGCAGGGAAGGGTCCTGGTCTTGACGGAAAGCAGCTCTGATCGCCATGTGGCTCGTCGGGATGCCGTCGCCTTCGAGGAGCTCACTCAACTGAACGAGATGGAATGCCTTGTCCTGCACCAGAGGCAATGCAAAGGAGAAGAGCGAGTTCCCATCCTCAGTCGTTCTTGAATCCCTACTGTTGGTATTAGCCATGGCAGCTCCATTCTCTTTGTTGGTTGGCCGGTGCTGGAAAATCTGACCAGGCTGGAACACCAGCGAGCATGACACAAAGAGCATGCCGCCGCTGTCGTCCTGATACTCGAGGGTGTCGCCATCTAGAAGCATCTCTCGCGCATCTTGACCACACGATGGTGAGTGAAGAACATCTTGTAACGGGAGCACAAACGTTGTCACCAGCTGTTTTCGAGATCGAACGTGGATGCTCACGAGCCTGCACACAGAGATACATCACATGCATAAACACACAACGTAAGGTGATGAGATGACCCGGAGATTCGAGTAGCTAGGAGCTGTGATGTCTGTACCAGCAGGACAACGAGCTGATGAAATCGAGTTTGTTGGCGTCGATCCGACACATCAGTTTGACGGCTTTCTTGTGCAAAAGCGCGCCTGCCGATACCAGCGATAGTTCCAGGTTGCAGTGGAAAAGCGAGTGGGTTCCTATACACACGCAATACACAGATAATATGTCAAGGCGCATATAAATGGAGATTAGTGATTGTAATATCCGGCCTCAAATTGGTTCAAGATGACAGTCATCCACGCAAGCACAAACCATGCGCTGCGACGTGCTTCTGGATCAACAGCGCCGCGTGCAAGTTGCGCAGATGGGTGTCTAACTGCGTCGACTGCGTGCGCAACTTTGTAGATGACGCTGACACTTGCGAGATTCGCTGGAGGAGGGACTTGATCCGCGACTCGTTTGTGTCTTCTGGGGCTAGCAGCGATAACGAAGACGTCAATGCTAACTGGTTTGCGACAGCAACTTGACCCGCTTCTTGAGCCTGCAGCCGAGGAAGTACGTGGGTAATTACGTTGTCGAGATGCTTCTGATCCATTGAGACGACACGACCAGAGGCGTAAATCAGCGAAATGCCCTGCGAGTCTTCATGAAGCGCGATTAAGACCACTCCCTGCGCAGCACAATAACAAACATGAATGTTTTGCATAGAGAGAAGAACAACCACACACTGATACAACAAACTGAGATCTCGTACCGATACAAACGGGAGCTTGACAGAGAAGTCTGTACGGGGCGACGCCACTCTCTTGCTGCTGTTGTTGTCAGATGAAGAGCTCCGGTGGATCAGATCGCTGGCTCGAAATCCGTACACGGCACCGTTCGAGCAATACAAGAAGCAACCCAGCGCTTCGACGAACACAATCGACTGGACTGGCGCATCAAACGCGATCGGGATGCCATTGCGTAATGCCGATGACAGATCGTCACGCGAGTCGCGACTGGGAAGAAGGAGGAGAAGACGCGCATGACCACTGTTTCCAACGATGAGAATTCCATGAGAGCGACTGCCGTTGAAACGCTCTTTTGCATCAACTGAGGCACTTGAGATGGGAAACGGAACGATAAACTGAACTGGCTGACCGATCTCCAGCAGTTTGCCGGAACGCGGAGGCGGAGTTGGTGGTGACATTGCAGCTGCTGCTTTCTTCTCGTTGTGACTTGTGAAGTAGTAGCGGAATGCACCATCAGCGTCACCCTGCAGCAACACGAGCGAACTCGGCTCTGTGTAGAGCGCGGCCTCTTCATTCGTGAAAAGCCACCTCACGAGCGCTCGGCCAGCCTCATCGTGACCGCGGAATACTACCACACACGTCGATTGCTCCGCCTCGAGCTCCTCCAGCTCCACTGCCGAGACGATGTCACTGGGCTTTTGAGCTGTCAAATCGCCATTGCTCCTTGTCCAGAGGAGCGTCGACGGTGCGAGCACGCTCGTACACACGGTGCAATCTCCATGCTGAACGATGTACTGCACACCCGGCACATGATAAAAGAACTCCACGCGACACGCAGCTCCACGCTCTGCTGCTTCTGCGTCTTGAGTCGCGAACAGGTCTTTCTCCATCAGATCCAGTACCTGCGTAGGGGTATCCACCGACTCAATACTGCGCGCTCACACACACACATCATCATTCATGTCAGCTACACAAACGCAAACGCTTCCACACAAGTAGCCATTCATTGTGTAGTTGAGCCCATCCACTCACCTAGAAAGCGCCATGCGCTGCGTTGACTTCTGCTGTAGTAAAACTTGGTGCAAGACTCCAAGCGGCGTGGTCGGTAGCGTCACGCGCCAAATCGCGCCATCCGCCACTGCGATCAGAATCTGCGTTGTATCCGTTTCCACATCAGTGCTGCTCTCGTACACAAGCTCCGCAACGTCCGTGATTGGCTCGAGCGACGTTATCACGCACTATGTTGCACAGATACAATACCGTAATAGCGAATGCATGTCAGATTACAATCGTTGCTATAGCGTCAATCATCCATCGCATATCCATATCCAGCAGCTACGTTGACACAAATGGATCCTGACGGTGGACAAAAGACAGACAATACTGTACCATCACGACGCCATTGACAATGTATTGTACGAGGCATGGGCGGATCTTCACCACGAGCCGCAGTTGTTGCTGTTGCTGTCCTATACTGCGGATCGCTGCGACGCGCGGCCGCCGCTCGGTCACGCGCGCGAGTTGCGCCGCATGCTGCACTCCTCCTCCTCGTGTTCCCGCCATATTTCTCGTCTGTTCAATTCAATTGAGCAAAAAATCCAAGCACAAAATCCAGGAAAATAATACAGATGCCACTCCCAATAAGTTACATCAAAATTGGCGCAAATCGATATACATT
>JALBZZ010000081.1:0-70274 GCA_038051095.1 Globisporangium irregulare
GCCGCCCCCAAACACCCGCGCGCATTGTGGGTTTGGGGCGCGCCGGGGCCCACCTTTCTCCGTTTTATAACACCCCCTGCTAAATTCCAACCCCCCCCCCCCCCCCCCCCCCGAAGTGCGAAGCGCGCTCGTACTCTTGTTGCCCTGCTGCTCACGTGCGCTTCCAGACCGCGAGCCAGCCGCTCGTGAACGTGTTGAGCTGCTGCGCCGCGCTCTTCATCTTGTCCAAATTCGCGCTCAGCTCCTGCAGCGATGCCGTGGCAGTGGCGATCGCGTTCGCGCAGCTCTCGTACGTCTCCACGCGGCGCGCGACGCTCTCGAGGTACTCCTCGCGCTCCTGCAACTCGGCGTCGGCCGTCATTGTCTCGGCGCGCGCGGCTTCGTCGACTCCTTCGCGGTGGTCCATTTGCTATTTGTTTGGGAAATGCATGAAGTGTCTGTCTTATCTTTTCGCCTACAAAGAGCATTGTTAATCTAGCAGTTAACCTCGTTTGGCCTACATCATCCTTTCACCAAAACCGGGGTGAAATAAAGTCGGGTTTTGTCAAGCGCTTCAGTGCCCAAGTTTAGTACAAACAACAAGTGATCTTAGACACACCCAAAATACTAGTTTGGGTGTATCCAAGATCACTTGCTGTTGTATCGCTTGGACACCGCCTTATTTATAAGGACACGGCTAACAATTTTACTCCAATGAGAGTGTTTCACTAACCTATCCACTTCAGGTACATTCAAGGGAAAATGTTAAAAGCAAGCATAGGGCACTATATAACCTATGCTGTAAAATGGACACTTGTGGAAGGTGCATTTTATACACTTCTTCAAACCCGCGCAGCTCCTCCACGCGCGAAGAAATCGTTGCGCTGCAGCTCGGCGCAGAGGTTGAACGCGCGCGCGATCGCAAAGCCCTATTCACAAGTCCCAGAGGTGTGTGTCAGCAACAGGCATCAGCGGGTAGCACTGTCAAGTGCACAGGCAACACGTACGTTCACGAGCATCTCGATGCAGAGGAAGAGCATCAGGAAGACAAAGAGCACAGTGCCAGGGTCGCTCTCGTGGATCTCGTCAAAGCGAAGGATGTCGTTGCTGATGTAGATCTTGCAGATGTAGTAGACAATGACTGCGAACGCGATCACATGGCTCACCATGGTCGCAATCGTCCCATAGTAATACTTGCAAGCACACACACATACGGACGTTAGGACATTAGGACATTGAGCTCCCCAGAGGCGCTAAGTTATATCCGGCACCAGACACCCAACACTTACGTATTGCACGTGCTTCTGGTTGAGCTCGGCGTTCGTGTCGTGCAGCACGTAGTAGCCGCCGAGGCACACGAGGACGCCGATGAGCGAGTCCCACCAAACGCGGTACCACGTGGTCGAGAAGCTCAGCAGGTATAGCGCGAGCAGCATGAGCGCCAGCTGCTTGCACGCCGGCGCGAACTCGAGCACGCGCGGCACGTTTCCAGGCGCGACAATGTGTCCTGTGTCCTTTGGACCCATGTTCTCTTGAGGTTGGCTGGGCTTGGCCTGGAGTGACTTATTGTCTGAATGAATGACAAGGGACACACACACCACCACCTCACTCCCAAGAGACGCCAAGAAAGATCCGAATGAAGATGGAGGGATGCGTCACAACTGCGACCAGACGCGACTTTTCGGGAGCTCTCAGGTTCTGAAGCGTGATTTCCTGACAATATGGATGAAAGGGACTGCCTGACTGTCCATCGCGGAGGTTTGAGGAGCAGTCACTCCATTTCAAAGAGCGGCACACCAATGGAACGAACTCAATGGAATTGTCGAAACCACAATATACTGTTTTAAAGGCTGAGGTGGTAGCGACAGTGGGTGCGATGCATAGAGAAAGGCTCCACGGCACTCTCACTCACCATGTACATATCCAATCGAACGCAAGCTGTGCTGCTGCCGACTTGGATCTTCAAAATGTGACCCACAGCGAAAGTGTAACATGTTACCATCATTCCGAGCAAGCTGTACCACCATTCCCAATTGCGCCAAAGTGAGCTCTTCGCAGCAATGGATACTTTTTATTGTTGCTAGGACTGCATGGAGTCAGTGGGTGAAGCACCGGCACCGGTGACGACTCCAAAGTAATGTGTGCCGCCTGTAAGAAATCAAGGTAATGTGTCGTCATCGCAATGGCTCGAATTCGTTTCTCAGCTTTCACCATTGATCTCGCGTGGGTGAAAAACTGACTCGAGACACTCGCTCACTTGCTTGCTGCAGTAGCAGTGTTTGCCTTGTGGGTACAAGTTCTCAGACTCCTAAGATTCACCCGAGATAAACTGATACGAAGTACTGGAGCACAACGCGAATTCACCGATCTACAAAAAACCCCTCATGAATCCGTCGCTACTCTCATTCACACACACTGCTCGATTCCCCTTCATTTGTCGTCGTCATTGTTCAACTTCTTCAGGTGATCGCAGCCTATAGCCAGTACTCGAAAGATGGGAAGAGGAGTCGGCGGTTGCAGAGGCGGAGGAGGTTCCCGCAGCAGAGGCTCACACAACTCTGGGTCCGGAGTGTCAGCTAAGCCCAGCTCTACGAAATCGTCAAGCAGCGAAGAAGGAGAGGGATCGTCCAAGTCTAGTGGATGGAAGCCCAGAGTCGGCGGCAGCGGTGGCCACTCGTCGCAGACCACTCAAACGACGCAGTCGCAGGTGATCCACACGCTTGGTCCCAGCTCAAAGGAGTGCGAGAAAGCATTCGGAGAGCTCCGATCGTGCCTCGAGGCGAATGGCGACCGCATGAGCGTCTGTCAATGGTACCTTTCGGAGTGGAAAAAGTGCCAACAGAAGAACCTGCAGACTACGAAGTAGGGTGATGCTGATAGAAGGTCAGACAGAGCTTCAGCTAAGCGCATAAGCACATTGCCGAAAGTAATTCGAGAACAATGTGAGCTGCGCATTGATACAAAAAGTACCCATTTTGCTGCTAAGTGAACTTAACCTCGTAGTGATCAGGCACTGCCATTGGAGGGTGGCACCACCTATCATGTGAGTCCTGGGGGTCGGTCAAGCCTAACGAGGATGCTTCTCGAGTGATCGCATTCACAGTTGTACTGTTATGTGTAACACACTCGCGATCTCGAACGAGGATGTAGACAACAAATGCAAAGTCTCGCTATCGAAGTGACTGCTGTAGCAGACTGCCGAGGTTGACCTCAGTCTAGACAGCAAGCGAGTGAGCATCAGAGACGACCAGAGCTCCAACAATCCCCTCTTTTGCTAAATCCAGAGTCTTTGAACATCGTACGCTGATCTTTTCACCCTCGCCAGAAAAAACGGATGACGAGTACCCACTCGAGAGGCTTACAGGGTTCATGCGGTTTCTCACGGAGACCGACAGCCTCGGTAAGTGGTTGATGCTGATACAGAAAAAAGTATCCATGTCGTTGGTTGAGAGTAATGGTAGATGGATGAAGAATGATGGTGACGTGTTGCACTTTTTCACTCGGCTGGATTCTGAGTTACCCACAACGTGTACCTGCTCGCTCGCTCATTGACTTGGTCGTTCGTATGACAGCAGCAGCGAAGAGCTCCCCCCATACCCTGTGGGCTCCAATAGAGAGCGAGGAAGAAAACCACACTCACGAGGAGCTCATTCTCCCGATTCCATTCTGCAAGACAGAGCGCCGCCAGCAGACGAACACCAAGTCCTCGCAAAAGAGCATCTCAGCAGCGTGAAACCCATGGCGACGAGAGGCAGCGGCAGCGACGCGGGAGCATTCTTCAACATTAGAGTTGACGAATACTCGCGTGATTCGTACTCTGGTGGTGGTGACACCTTCTCTTCTACAGCAGGTACAGCGAGCTCGTCAGCAAGTAGCAGAGCTGCGGCTGCTGAGAACTCGAGTCAGCGCGAAGAAGACGACTCATACTACTTTTCTACTTCATCGCTGCCACCGTCGAAGTCGCCAATCTTGAGTAAGAAGCTGCCAACACCTAGAGCCCAGAGCAGCAGCGACGCTAATGACGAAGGTGATTCTAACAAGGATACCGGTCAAGCGACTCAGACGCTCGCGCACTCGTCGAAAACGAAGGAGAAGCCACACCGTAACAGTAATACTGACGACAGTACCACGGCCGCTTGCCTGGACTTCCAGATGGAGCTACGCGCGTGTCTGGACGCCAATGACAACCGCGAGAGCGTGTGCATGTGACACTTCCGCATGTGGCAAAAATGCAAAACGGAGCAGCAAGAGCTCACAACGAACATGCGGCCCGGAGCATTCGGCTTTAGTTTGTGAACAGCAGCACCCTTCAGCGGCTTCTGTAGGTGTATGCAACATGAATCATTCGTAAATAGCATCATTCGATACAGCTGAGTTGCCGCGTACCACTAAATACAATCCGCCCTTTCACTATCGCTGCTGCTCATGTTTCGACGCGTTCTCGCGGAGTTCCAGGTATTAGACAAGAGCAGGCAGACCCAGTCGATCATGAGAGCTCCGTTCTACAGCACTACTGCGTCACTCTTTTCCTACAATGCCATAGTGCTATCTCTGACAACATGGTGCAGCCTGGCGTCACTCGCTACTGCTACCACGAGCAGCACAGCCACCACAAGCGGCGGATCCGCGTTGATCATGGGCGTGGGACCGGCGCTCTTCGCGATGATCGTGCTCGCCGTCGTCTGCTGCCTCGTGTGCGTCCTCGGCCAGTCTTCCGAACGCAAAGTGTGCGTGAATGACGTCTCTCTATGTATACTTCGTATGGGATCTTTCTACCAGAAGCTTGTTGGCGTGACACTTCTTCTGTTGTGTATTTATGCACAGGGTCCTCGTCGGATGCGTGGTCTTCCTTGCGAGTGTCATGGCGCTTTTCTTCTTCTCGGTCAACATCGAGGGCCCCGAAGCCGCGAGCGCGAAGAAACTGAGATACAACCAGATGGCGGTCACGCGGTCGGCGGTCGCGGCGACGCTGATCGGCTTCAGCATCATCGCGCTCTTCTCCGTGCTGTTGATGCACGTAGTCAAGCCCCGCCAGGTGCGTTTTCTCCACAGTCTCGAACGGTATGCACACCTGTTGCTTGACAGCCAATTTCCTACATCACATCAACATTGTTAGGGTCACTTCATTGGTGAACGCGCGCACCAACTGGGTCGTCCACGCCTCAACTAGCCCAATATCCACCATAGCAACCGCATACCGCATGAGCACTCAAGCCGTGGCATGTGCATGTGAACGCCAATAAATTTGCCGTGTGTGTGTATTACAGAGAATAACCTCGTTCTCTTCATCCTCCTCGCTCTGTCCCTGTCTTTCCTGTGTCTTTCTCTTCTGCTTACATCGTCTATTCCGAGGCGTCGCCACCAGCCGAGATCTTCTTGGCCTGGATCTCCGGCGACAGGTAGCCTCGCTTCTCGTAGTTGGTGTAGTACGTGAGCTTCTTCGGGTTTGGGCGCGCGAACTGCGGGATGAGCTCGAACTTGTGCGGCTTGAGCAGCGCGCGCAGCGCCAGGCGGTTGTGGTACACGGACGTGATGCTGCCGCCGGCGGCCTCGATCGCCGCGATCGCCCCCTTGGACGCCTGCGACACCTCAATAGTCACAGGCGTGGTCAGGTGCTCGGCGCCCTTACCCAGCAGCTTGATGCCGTGCTTCACACGCGAGCACGTCACCATACCCGAGTCCACCAGCTCCTTGATCGTGATCGGCTTGGACGCGTCCAGACGGCCCATGTCCAGGAACAGCTGCAGCTTCGACAAGTTCACTGGCTCCATCGGTGTCGCGAACCTATAATAATAACGCAACAGAAACAATACCAACAGTGAGGGTCAGTGCACAACCACAACTAACTGCCACAATGAGATCCTCAGAATTCGCAAAAATAAAGCAATAGCATGACGCACTTGTTGTTGAATCCGCGCTTTGGCACACGCTGGTAGATGGGCGTCTGGCCACCCTCAAAGCCTGGACCCCGACCGGAACCACCGCCCGAGCGCGCCTTTTGACCCTTGTGGCCGCGACCGGAGGTCTTGCCCTTGCCCGAGCCGATACCGCGACCGAGACGCTTGCCGCGCTTGTGCGCGCCGTCGTTGTCGTGCAGCGTGTTGAGGCGGATGCCGTCGGTCGGGATGGACGAGAACGTGCTGGCGAACGCCACGAACGACGGCGTGGAGGATACGGCCGAGCGGCGCGCCGCCGCCGCCAGCGGGAGCGCCGAGCTGAGCGACTTGAGGCAGAACATCACGCTTGAAAGTGCTGTTGCTGGTCGGTTGATCTGCTCTGCTTTGCTGCTTGTGAGCTTTCCGATTTGAGTGGCCCCACAGACACTTTCTTGGCAGCGATAAAATAGATACAAGTAGAAACAGCATATTTCTATTTCTAAATGAAAAGCGATACTGTGATGATGATCTTGTAAAGTACGAGGTTTGTGGAGGTGGAGTGGTCCACGGGTTGAGACGTGCCCTTCTATCCATCCAGAGGAATGCCGCCTGCGCGATCGTGAACGTCACGTTCTTCAGGCTGGCTTGTTCACGATAGACCTGCGTAAGCAACATCGACACAAATTCAAACTCAGTCATCCCGCGATTACTTGTCCTCACATACATACACAGAGAAATGTACAGCATGCGGAGGTTTGTGTTTGCAAAGACCACTTGCGAGGAGGTGGTGAGGTTGTTGCCGCTCAGCTTTCTGTGTAACAAGAATATCAAATCAGAAAACCAAATCGCCAATCATCAGTTTCCCACATCGCGCATGATACAGACTTCCAGAAATCCAAAGTTCGCGGCAAGCTTGGTCAGTATGTTGTCCTTGAGATCCTTGTCGCGTCGTCGTTGCTCTTCATTGCAAGCTTGGACCCGATAGCAGAGGTCCCGGTCGTTGTTGTGATATCCTGCGGACTTTTCTTGGGCCCAAACGAAACCTGAAAGCCAAAGCTCCTCGCTTTGTCAGTCTCGTGCCGTCAAGAACCTGGAGACACTAGAGCTTGCACAGGGTGGACGCCACCGCGGTTGTCGCGTTCGCTTTCATGCACGCCTCGTACTCTTTGCAAGACGAACCACACTCGAACGCAAGCGTTCTAGCAGGTACAGCGGCGCACTGATCGATGACAGTCGCAGCAGTACCAGATAATGAGGATGGAGAAACCAGCGCCCCGGAAACGAGAGCGAGGCTCAGGAGGCGAACCATGGTGGAGACTGAGACGAATTGGAGGTGGAGGCGGAGCGAATTCGCAAATGGATCTTCGCGAATGAATGAAATGCGATGCTGGGTGAGGCTGTGGTTTCGGTCGGCATCGTGAAGCCCACTGGTCCGAAAAGAAAGACATTTCATGGTAGATGAAGAGGTGATATCTCTTTTTACATAGGTAGGGGAACTTAGAAAGGCATCGGTTTTCCCTTTCCCGGCCGTATGCAATGGGAAGAGAGCTCGAAACGTCGAATTCTCTCGAAAAGATTAAGGTACTCCGAAGATGGATCCTATAATCGAATATACTTTCAAGCACCTCTCAGAAGAAGCTTCAGTAGGTTTCACGCACACTCAAGGATTTGCTGCTGCCGATACACACACTGTGTAGACACTTCGTATTCTTCATTGCGCAATATAAACAAACTCACATGCACATTTCTGATCCCAAGCCACCGTTTTACACTGCGACACCAGCATCGACTTCACCAGCTTCATCTTCATCTTCGATAACCAGCTGCTGGGGTTGTTGCTGAATCGGCTTTTTCGCTCCTCTGGTGCTCGTGGCCGTTTGCTTCAAACGCTTCGCGGCTTTGCCTCCAATCCAAATGCTCCCCATCACAGCGAGCGCCACAGCAACGCCTCCCGACACGCCAGTCACCGCGAGGGCCACCGGATCGTTCTCTCCAGAATCGCCGTTGCTGTTGCTTCTCTGCGAAGCAAGAGTCGTGGACTCAACACGCGTCAACACTGGCGCTGCATCGGTAGTGCTAACAACCGATGTCTCGACAGTGTCGACTGGTGGTGGTACACCGGTAGAAGTCGTACTGGGGGAACTCTTGATCCCCACGCGGACCGAGACCATGCGCTTCTTGAGCTCCTTGAGCTTGGTCGCGCCTTTTGGCTTCGGAGTAGGTTTCGCAGGCTTCGCCTTGGGTGTCGGCATGGGCGTGTTCTGCTGGGTCGCCTGCGGGGTCACGGGTCCGTCCGTGAGGCAGAACGTGTAGTTGTGCAGCTTGAGCTGCGACTCGGTCGAGCAGTTGGTCTTGAGCGCCGCCTCGTCAATCGTGAAGTTCTTCAGGTTGAAGATGAAGCGCGCCTGCTTGGTCGAGAGCGCCACGTCCTTCATGAACTTGTTGTTGTCGAGGTATCTGAGAGAAAAGTTTCAACAAGGCAGGTTATAGAATCCACCTCCAGTTAGCCTTGAACCTGAAATATGGAGGTGTGTGTGGGGGGTACGTACAGCTCTTTGAGTCGCGTGTGTCGGAACATAACAGTGGGGATCGTCGTGAGGTTGTTGCCTGTGATGTACAAGCGCTCGAGACTCAGGAGATGCGCCGAGTACGTTTTCAGCTTGGTGTCCGTGAGATTCCTGGGAATAATACACACGAGCAAAAACAATCAGAATAGAGTTAGGCTCCAGCGTTTTTGAAAATGGCGGGAACTCTGCCAGTGTGTCGCTGCCTTCGTACAGCGTTTGGATGCTCCCGACCGCATTTACGATGGTGTAGGACGGAATGTAGTTCCCAGCGAGATTCCTAGTGTTAGAATTGGGAGGAAGAGAGGTTTTGGATGTAAGAGGTTAGCGCTTGCTTGGTTGCGAGGTTATCATCAATGAATGAAGCGCTGATCAGATACGTACAGTGTTTGTAGCTGCGTGTGTCGCGCGATCGTGTACGGCGCCTTCGTGAGCTGGTTGTACGAGAGATCACTACAGATTTAGAAAAAGGTAGATCATCACAGAACAGCAGCGAGTCAGTTACCAATACCGAAAGTAGATCACATACACAGTGTAGGTAGTAATCAGTCATTCAGGTGCACGGAACTCACAGGTAACTCGCAGTCTCGAACACGCCGTTGTACTTTGTGATGTTGTTGTGGTTCAAAACTCTGCAAAATAGCATACGAGACACACATGCACAGCAAGACGTGAGCTATTCACTCAGGAACTACACCGAGATCCCCCCAACCATGTGGCACGGAACGTAGGCAAAATCAATAGAGCAATCGAGTACGACTCAGCCACTTACAAGCTCAGGAGGCCTTTCATTCGCGCGCTCGAAGGCACATTGGTGATGAAATTGTTGTCCAGAAACCTGATGAAAGAGAATCCCAGACACAACCATAGGACCCCAATAAAATCAGTCACTGGTAGAGGATCACCACAGTGTGTTCCTTTCCTCCCATAAACATAATAAGCACTCACAGAGACGTAAGCTTCTTGAGCTTCGTCACGGGCGCTGGAAACTCGGTAAGCAGGTTGTTCGAGAGCACGAGCTTCGTGAGGATCGCGGGGAAAGTGTTGGCCAGTTTGTTGATCGACGTGTTCAAATTCAGATTCACGAGCGTTAGCTCCGTCACGTTTGTGTCGTTCTTGAGCAGGAAGTTCTCGGCGAGCTCCACGTTCGCCACGCGGCTCTTGGTGCTCGGCTCCAGGATCTTGCTGCCGCCTCGGATGGAGCTACAATGCGACGGTCGGATAAACGAGAGTGAGCGAGCGAAGTTCGAGTAGGCTAAAGCTACCTATTGTAGGTTATACGTACACGCTGGTGGTGTTGAAGGGCAGCTTGAGTGGGTCGATCTTCTTGAGGAAGTCGTTGCTGATAGACGCGAACGTGGCGTTCAAGGTCTCGTTTCCCAGCAGTTCGCCCGTATGTTCGCTGGCGGTCGCGGGCTGGTTGAGCAGCTCCATGTCGCTCTTCCAGGTGCCAAAGGGCACTAGCAGTGTGAACGTGCGCGTGGTGCCGCTAGGTGTGGCGTTGAAGCCGCTCGTCGCGGCGAAGCACGCGAGCGGACATGACGTGAGCGACGAGAACGACACGGTCTCCGTCGCGTTCGTATGCACGCTCGAGTTGCTGGTCAGCATGCACGCCTCGTTGGCCTCACAATCGCTTGAGCACTCGAACGAGAGCGTCTCTGCTGGGATCGCGCAGCTCGACTCCAGCGCATTGGTGGTGATGGACACAGACACTGCTACCGCCATGAGCGCAGCGAGTACAGCCGCGCGCATGGTTATAACTGACTGAGGACTGTGCGCTGGACTCGATAAATTGAAGAGTGATGTGGGTGCAGCAGGCAAATCAGCACAACTCAGGAGCTACTGATGTTTTAAAAGTATCCGATGAGGCACGTCAGGCATTCACAGCCGGCTGCTGGTTGTCATGCATGCTGCCTGAGTTGGCATAATAAATCATTGGTGTGCACACACAAAATAAACCCAGCATGCGAGTTTTCGACACATCCTGCTCGATTGGCTCTGAAACTGACACTTTGGGTGGCGATTTTGCAAAAAATCCACGCGGATATTATGGATGAAATTGGAGCTGATGATGCTCAGTTTTTTAGCAACTGGATGCGCAGGTTACAAGAGACAGGACGTCCAATCATTGATGATTTGTCTGATGATCCTCGGTTGGGAATGAACACCAGTGATCTCATAATCCTGGAGGGAGGGATGTTTTGGTGTGTGTGCATTTAGTCGTCTAACTTATCTACGTATCTTCTCTTCATGTGTCAATTCAATTCAAAGCCTCTGCGTACAATGTCGAGTCCAGCTCCTCTATCAGCAGCCCCGTGGATTTGTTCAGGAAGTCCACGCCGTTCACGTCTTCGCCGAACATCAGCAGCTCGTCATCGGCCTCGGCGATCGACGGCAGCAGGTCGTCCACCGAGTTCTCGTCGTCCAGTGGCTCGTCGAAAAAGTGCGAGACGCCCATGACTATGTCTGTCCCATCGTCGCCAGCCGCCTCAGGTTCCATTGCTTCAACAGCGTCGACAGCTTCAATCTCACCCCCTTCCTCCACCACCATCTCGTCATTATCGTCATTGTCGTCATTCTCATTCGCGGATTCATCGTCTTTGACACTGTCATCACCATCCTTCTCACCACCATCATCATCGGCAGTTGACACAAACTCAATGCGGTCGTGCGCAACTGGGTACTGCTCGGCGTCCTCGCGAAGAGCGACAATAATCACGGGGAACTCGACAATCGCCTTGCGCTTCAGGCTGCTCTCGAGAGAGAGGTTGCCGTCCAGACGGTAGAACTGCGGCTCGGACGCCGGTGTGAACTCCTTGCGGAGCAACAGCAGCACGTGATCCTGCCAATTCGCGACCGCATATTTGCGCAATTTGCCTCGGATCGTCGCGTTTTCCTACGTATGCCATGGAAACATGAGTATTAGTCCATAGCATCATCGTGCGCACAAGACGCGATCGTAATCGCCACAACAGCAACAACAAACACATACCGGATTCTTGGTCAAATACTGCGCAAGCAGAGCAAACGGGGTCTCGCCGTCGTCCGCCTTCTTCTCAAAGAGGCTCACCGCAGTGTCAGCATGCGGGAACGACCACTCAACGCGCCAAAACAACTTGTCCTTGCGCGTATTCATGACCGATGTGTTGCGCACGCGCTTGCTCATCCCCGGCGCCAGCAGCGTCAGCGCCACGCCGCGCTTCGCTGCGTGCTGCACGAGGATCTGGAACGGCACAGGGAACCGCGTGAGCCAGTCGCTCGACACGTGCGGGTTGATCGCCTGCGCATTGTTGGCCCCGCCGCCCTTTTGCTTGCTGTTTTTGGCAATCTTGCGCTTCTTCTGCCCAGACTGGCGCGCCTCGACGCCCAGTTGACTCCGCGATCGCGCTGCGCTGTTTGCAGATCGCGCTACTTCCTCCAGGAAGAAGAAATCTGTGTATACGAACGTAGCGCAAAGCAATTATTAGTATATCAGACTCTGTGTGTGGCAGGATTTTAAGCACAATGCATACGTACCACTCGACAGGTTTGCGTCTGAGAACTGTTTCAGCGGCACATACTTGGTTCGGTCGCGCTTGCCGTCACACGCGTACTGTTACCATAACCACACACACAAGCGCAATTAGCGTGAGCTATCGCAACACAAATCGTCTCCACGCATTCCAAAGCACTGGTTTGATGAGCTTCATATATCACATCACACACATACCGTTTTCTTGTGGTCGAGACAGCATGCGAGCGAGCACGTGACACGCTCGCAGCGCGGACAGCGGTACTTGACGTCGATTCCTGTGCATGTGACGCACACGAGCTGCTGCGTCTCTGCTTGTCGCTCCAGCGACAGCTCGTCGTGCGAGCGCTTCAACTGCTGCGGTGGTTGCTGATGCTCGTCGCTGGTGGTGGTGGTGCTGGTCGCGGTGGTGTTGAGCTCCATCATCTCTTCAAAATGGCATTGGTTCGCGTCCTTTAGATCTGGAACTAGGATTTGCCCCAGTTTAGTGTAGGCCACCTCGTGCTCACTGACGATCAATGGCTGCGACCTTTCATCTTGAAACTAGGAGATTTCCGAGATGCATGTGGTGCACGTAACTTTGGCTGATTACGAAGTCTTGCCAGTCATTTCACACCACCACAAAGAAAACCATTGACGCATTGCTCAATTGGATTGAAAGGCAAGCAGACGAGCAGCCAGGCAAGCATGGTGGACATTGAGATCGACGAGAGCAAGCTATGGGACCCGGTGGAGCGCCAGGCGTACATCGACGCGCTGCCGGAGATGACGCTCTTCGAGGACCACATCGTGGAGGGCGACACGATGGTGGACGCCATCCAGGCGCTGATCGAAGAGGGCGAGACCGCCGAGAGCCTCGCGCTCCACTGGAAAAACCAGGGAAACAAGGCGTTCGCGGACGGCAAGCGCAACCGCCGCCACTTTGCGACCGCGATCAAGTTCTATAACGACGCACTCGCGTTCGCGCTCAAGTCGCTTGCGCTTCCCGAAGAGGAGAAGGACACGAGCTTCGACATGCCCGAGCTCACGTCCGTGATCCTGAGCAACCGCGCGGCGGTCAACCTGGAGCTCGCCAACTACGCGAGCTGCCGCTCAGACGCCGCACGAGCGATCCGCTACGACCCGTCGAACGTGAAGGCGTACTATCGTGGCGCCAAGGCGTCGCGTATGCTACGCAAGCCGGACGACACGCTCCGCTATTGCGCGGAAGGGCTCAAGCGCGATCCGGAGAACAAGCTGCTGCTGGGGCTCCAAAAGGAAGGCAAGAAGCTCGTGCAGGAGATCAAGCTGGAGAACTACAAGAAGGAGTTCGAGCACAAGAAGAAGCGCGCATTCACCGATAAGTACCACAAGCTCTGCGAAGCGCGCTCGGTGCGCGTCGGTCGCGCGCTGATCGAGGACGAGCGCGTGAAGCAGTACGAAGGCAAGGCAACGCTGGACCCGGAGACTGGCGCGATGGTCTGGCCTGTGCTCTTTCTCTACGACGAGCACAACTCGACGGACTTCGTGCAGGTGTTTGGCGAGCACGACGCATTCATCGAACACTTGGCCAACATGTTCCCTGAGGACGGTCCGTTTTGCGAGTGGGATGAAAACCAGGAGTACGTGGCGTCGAGACTCGTGGTGTACGCCGCTGCGGACGTTGTGCGGCCGTTCGAGACCGACGAGGAGTGGCACGTGGCGCTGAGCGGCGAGAAGGAGAGCGACGACGACGAAGTGCTGCGTCTGCGTCGCGAGGAGAAGCACGACGCCAAGACGCAGTTCTGGCTCAGCGTTTCGCCCTTCTGCACGCTGCATCAGCTACTGAGCCACGACAAGTACGTCGTGCCGGGCATCCCTGTCGTCAACATCTTTGTGCGCGGCTCGCGAGCGGAGCAGGATTTCCTGCGCAAGATCGAGCAGAAAGTCATCACGTTAGATCACCAGCAGCTGTAAAGTGTCGTTAAGTCAACGCGAATAATTTGATATGATTAGGTGAAAATGAGGCATGACAATTGATGGGATTGGATGAAATAGTGATAATCATCACTTTCATTGGATAAAATGTGAAGCTAATCTTTGTGATTGGTTGAAATGATTAGATAGGAATCTATTGGACGGATCGCGGGGAGCGCTTTTTCATACAGGACGCAATTATCGATTCAAAAGCAACACACAAGAGCAAGAAAATGGTAAGCGAGCGCGCTCTTGATCCGTATGTGTGCGCGTCTACAGCGCTATGGATGGCGCCATACACACTCCCATTGTAAAGACAACTACGAGTGGATGCTAATGATATGTCTTTCAATGATTCTCGTGTTTCTTTTTGCACCCACAGTCTGGTTTGATCCTGAACCCAAAACCGTTCCTCGCGGGACTGACTGGTAAGCCCGTGGTCGCGCGCCTCAAGTGGGGCATGGAGTACAAGGGCATCCTCGTGTCAGTCGACTCGTACATGAACATGCAGCTCGCGGATACAGAAGAATACATCAACGGTGAGCCGGCGGGCAATCTGGGCGAAGTGCTCATCCGATGCAACAACGTACTCTTCGTGCGCGGACTCCGCGAAGACGAAGTCATGGTGCAGGCATAGAAGACAAGAGAGCAGCTACAGGGCGGTGAGAGAGAAGGATGGAGACTGCATATGAGATGACAGAGAAGAAGAAGATGGGGGAAAATGCACGTGATAAGCGATTGTTTAGCTGATGAAATTAAACATCAGAGAGCAGTGGCGAGCGTGATGGCAAGGTAGCCGTGGCGGCGATAGCATCGGTTCACACAGTTGCATGACGATGAGAGGCACGTTGCCAGCACATGCGCACACGTAAGCAGTAAATGAACCCGTCTGCGGGTGTTCCTCTGTTGGCGATCGTGCGCTTTGGCAGTTTTGTATCTTGCGGGTATGTGGCTTCTTGATTTGTCAGACAGATCCTTTGTCAAAAGGGTTGCTTTCATGTGGTACAACAACTCAAGAGAGTTCAATGGCAAGGATACTATTGTGGTGTGGGACTATGATCGTCATTCCTGCACCAGTCTATCCTGTTAGTCATCAGAGAGTGATCCTTTACATGAGCATTCTTCTCTGTGTGTGCGTTCGCTTCACAGTGATGCAACGCTGATCGACTCCACGCTCCAGTTGAGCCGAATCCAAATTGTAATGCCTTCGAGCAGAAATCTCGTATTTATTCTGCCATACACACATGTCGTTCACTTTTCACGGAACGCGTTCGATTTGGTCTCTCTTTCGATCCACTTGAGCTCGTTCCAGGGCCAGATCTGCATTCACATAGCAAAGCGAGCAGCATGTCCGTTAGTGTACATTGCACGTCTACAGCCCAGCAATATTTCGCTTGCAATCAACTTACGCGCATGACGACTCGTCCCTGGATGAGAGCGTATGGCACAGGTCCATAGTATCTGGAGTCGTGCGAATCGTGCTTGTTGTCTCCTTCCAGCCACACATGGCCCTTTGGGATCTGTTTGATACGGATGCGGATAATGACCGTATAATCAGCATTATCGCGCATCATTTCTCATATACTTCATAAGTGCACAGGCTGTACCTTGTGGAATTCGACTTCAGAGGACGAATATCGAGGACGCACGCAGACTGTGTCTCCTTCCTACATGTTCCAGCACAACGCGCGTAAGCTCGCAACGATCAGTACATTCACCTCACAAGCAGCGAAAAGACAGAGTCACGTTATATACATCCATGCATCTCACCACTCCGATGATGCGCTTGCAGACTGTGTGGCGCGGATTGGACACGGACTTGGCGATCACCACTTCGCCGCGACCGAGCGTGCGCACCAGCGGTGTGAGCTTGTCGAGCAGCACGATATCGCCGTCGCGGTTGAGCGTTGGCAGCATGGATGGCCCGACGCACTTGACCGTGTCGGCCGCCTGTAGCAGACAGAAGGACACGCCCGCGAAGCGCGCGAAGCTCGAGAGCACGGCACCGATCTCGCGCATCGCCGTCATAGCCGCTTGTGGTGATGATGATCTGTCTGTTTTTTGTGTGTTGTGTGCATCAATTTTATGGGATTTCGTACTTTATGGGTATCTCACGGTATGATATTGGAGTGATGGTCTCGGCAACATTGAGTTGAAGCGTCGTCATCGTTGCAGATGGAAAGGGCGGGTTGGCGGGGGGACGGATGGGCGGGCGTCTCAATGTTATTTCCGTATTATCCAACAAGCGAATGCGCGCGCAGCATGCAGGCGGATCGCGCTCGAGAAGAGCGGTTTCGCACAAGCGCCACATGAGGGATTTGCGTGGCGCTCGAAACACAACGCAATCGCCACGGACATCAGCAGGGCGGAAGCAGACTGTGTAGTGAAGTGCTGGAGAGTAGGCGACAAAATGGATGAGCATGAAGTGGTTGCACGCGAAGGATCGGACCTGGGGATCCTCGACGGTACGATAAGGCACGATTCCATGGCAGGGACATAGCGTATGTGCTTGTACTGACTTTGTTGTTGCTGTGTAGATTTGCTGGACGACGTGCAACAAGAAGCCGCGAGTGAGCGAGGTGGGTTGTGCCTGACGAGCGCAGTGCTAATTTGTGTTGTTGCTATTGTATTGCATTGTGTTGTGTGTCGCTAACGGTGAGATGCCTTGGTAGATATGGATACCGCGGTGACAGAGGAGGAGACAGACACTGATGAAACGAACGGTAAGCATGATAGACTGTGTGAATTGGCGGGTATGTGTAGCGTGGATGTGTTTGTTGTGTTTTCATTAACAATGGTTTTGGTGGTCCAGAGCTATCGCCAGATGAGATGCTGCGTCAACTCGATGCTGTCACGCTGTCTGGAGGTATGAACTTAGTTGAACATGCGAATACATGTCCAGTGCAGTTTGTAGATCTGACACGATGTTTTGAATGTAGATGACGATGAAGATACAGAAGATTCCGATGATCACATCGCCGCATTCGAAGACGCCCATGAAGAGCTACATCCAGATTTCTTGGCAGACATACATGCAGAGAACGCTCACAAAGTAGCAAGATTTGATGCTAAAGCAGCGGGAGGCAAGGTGGAATTGGCGGAGGAGTTGACTGCGGAAGGTGATAGTGGAGCTGGTTCCCTTGACTTCACTAACTCGGTCGATTCATCAGCAATATCCGAACCGCTCCCAGAAAAGTCAGATCTCAGAATCGACAGTGCGGACGTTGTACTCAACGCAGCGGAGCTCGCCATTGAAAAAGAGGCGGAGCAAGCAGAGAGACCACCTCAAGATCCCATGGAAGTGAATGAGTCGAGCGACAACGACAACGAGGGACACGTCCTCGAAATCGAAACAACCTCAATCGCGGCAGACATTGGAGACGAAAACGAAAGAAATGTTGTTAACGACGTGGTGACAGACACGTCAAAAAGAAACAGTGATGACGGTGATCGCAGTGAATACGATGAAGATGCAGAACAATTTCGGCACGCAGCAGGGCAAGCAATTGACTCGGACGAAGGTAAAGCGAACCGAGTGGAAGAACTGATCAGTGTTGAAGATGTCAGTAGAGGCAATGGCAACGAGAGTACCCACTTTGATAAGCCTTCAGAAGAAGTTGAAACATCTTCAGATATCCAGGATCTGGCTCTCCGAAACGAAACAAGTGCAGTTGACTCTACGGTGACGAATTTGTCTGAAAATGATGGTGAAGACGAGAGCAACGGTGTTGATCCCACCGATCACAATGACGAAGAAGGCACACGTCTTGTTCTTCATGAGCGCCAAGGTATGGATGACATCATTTTTGAATCCGGTGTATGAGCTGCTCATTTGATTAACTTCATTTTTTGGTTCCAACACAGACGAATCTCCACTCGAGGGTGAAGCCACAGGTCCGAACTCTTCTTTCAACTTGCCAGGTGCTTCAGTTGGCGCTGATGCTGCAGCTGATAGTAATCCGGAGGTTTTCCACGCTGGGATTACTGGTGATGCGGAACCTGAAGACGGTACATCAAAGGAGGTTTTGACGCATGCTGAAGTTGGGAGTACTGAATCTGATGCGAACGAAATGCAAGACATCAACTTATCATCAGATGAAAAGAGCAACGCATTCGGAGCATCGGACCAAGCACAGGAAGAGACTCAAGAAATAGCGTCTGATCTCGAGGATCAAGGTCTAGTGCACAAAGGGTCAGACTTGGAGCCGCTAGAAATCCGAGGAAACGACACTGGCGATACCATTCCAGCGGGCTTCACAGGTTGTGCTAGTGATCAGAATGGCGCAGTTGACGAAGATAGTGAAAACACCAGAGCGGGAAGTTCTTCGGGAGCCCCGTCGCCTACTCGTGAATCGCAGTCACTCAAAAATCAGCCGAACGGAGATTTCAGCGATGAAGGAGTGAAACAAGAAGCATGTCCGCCTCCAGAAAACGAAGAGGATCTCCAAGTGCTACCTCCTCCAGCGCCTAGCTCACTAGCTGTTGTGATTGGCTCAATGAACCCCGCTAGCACTGAAGATGATGAAGACTCGGATTCACAGGACGAAGATGACGGCGAGCAATCTTCGCTGCCTCCGCCGTTGAACCTGGACAATTTGGCTGACGACGATGACGACGAGTTGGAGGCCGATCCTGCAGTGGCAAGTACCATCGAGATCGAGAAGCAAGCAAAATCCTCGAAGGGATCAGAAACCGCAATCGTTCAAGAAAAGGAGCCCACTTTGTTAGCTGCGCTTCTAGGAATCAAGCCAACAGCATCTACAGACGACATTGAATTCTCATTTGCCGACAAAATTCGGGTAGCGCATGCGGTTGTACCACCAACTGACATCGAGATGCCGTCAAATCCTTCCAAGAAGCAGGAGTTGCTTGAAGATTCGACGGGGAACGCTTTTGGCATTGGCTACACGAGTCTGAAGAAGAAGCGTGATGGTGCAGAGTCAGCTGAAACTGATGGGTACTCAATACCGACCGTGCCGTCTTTTCCAGACGAGAAGGAGTTTGAAAACGAGCTGGGACTGTCGAGCGATTTGGTGTTTTCAGTGAAGTCAATGAAAGACGACAATATTCAGGCGGACGATGATGATGATGATGACGAATTTGGTCCCTTGACGGCCTCCAGTCCCGATGAATTTTCGTCGGATATTCTAGAGGCAAGGCGTGCTTCGTTACAAGCGCAAAAGGCACAAGAAGAGGAGAGCATCATCAACGAGTTGAAGAAAGCAACCGACGAGGAGAAGTCTCTCAACGAGAGAGCCAAAAATGCTCCTGATAGCGCGTCTTCCGCCGTTGCTTCGGACGCACCAACTTCAGAATTCGAGAGTGCACTTTCGTTGAAAGAACTCCATGGAATCTACAAGCGCGGTCTTGGGGATCAGGGCGTGGCAATGATGGGTGAAGACGATGAACGCGAAGAGAAGCCAAGCAAACCTCAGCAAACTACTGCACAGAACGGTGCTAATCCTCCGCTGTCGGTCATGGGTCAGATTCTGAGCAAGCCGTCAATTTTGAATCAAGCGATTACGGAAGAAGATGAGGAAGAAGAAGACAGTAACGACACGCGACGCGGAGCTCATGTTGCACATCAAGACCAAGAGACGTTGATCGACTACGCTACAGAGCACGAAGACGCTGAGAGCTCGACAGCTGTGAATGAGTGGAAAGAAATCCAGCTCACAAACCACGGTTCGGAGAAAAACAATGGGCAGGCGGCACCTGAATCAGATAACAAGCAACAGCAAAGTCGCAATCAAAGAGACTTCAAGTCTTCTACAAACTTCAAGATATCGTACAACGAGGCTTTCCAGTATTGTCTACAAGCTGACGAATTTTTACTGCAGCTCGACAAAATTGTGGCGGAGGACTTTGGAGAAGGTCCGCGATCCTGCTTCTCCTGCTTTTCGCCTCGCCCGAGACTTGCCTTTCCTGGCGCGATGGACGAGCGTGATCGAGTTTTTTGCATTGCTGCTACCAGCTATGACGCCCGCCACGAGATTTTCACCAGAGTGTTGCAGACGCTGTATGTCAAGCTGACAAGGACTCAGTGCGAGGTTCCTCTTTCTGGCACGCATTGGGAGGATATCGGTTTTCAGGGGAACGACCCGTCTACGGACTTGCGAGGCTGTGGCGTTCTGTCGCTGCTTCAGATGCTGTACCTCGTTGACAATCATCTAGAACTCGCGCTTCGCTTTCATAGCTTATCTCAGCACCCGACGCGGCATTTTCCTCTCGCGTGCGCGCTCATCAACGTCACTTTGCAGTGCGTGGTGGCTCTACGAAGCGGTGCGCTCTACAAAGAATGCAACAAGCAAGCGAGTGTCTTTAAGGCGATCAACTCGGTAAGTCGTACTTTAAGGCTTGCATTCTCGACGATCACGATGGCATCACTTGTGCTGACAAATGTATTCGTTCTCCAGTTCTATGTTGCACTAGCCTCCGAATTGATGAGCGAGATTCAAACAAGCTCAGATGAAATCCCAATCATCATCAAAGAAGTCCTGGAAGATGGCAGAAGCAATCCTGACCGAGTTCTAGAAGAGTTCTCAAAGGGGGATGCAGCTGAAGCAGCTGCCCAATCCGCGACCTCACCGCAGAAGCAAGCCAGTGGTGGAGCACCACCCAATACAGGGTTATCCAGCACACACATCGAGTTCACTGAGATTGCGCTCCAGTCCGCTGCAAGTGATGACGATGATTAGACAGACACGTAAGTAAAGCAAGCTGAAATAAATTGGACGCCTTCTATTATGTTGTCTATCTCAGTGGCGTTGCAGAGAATAGCTGTGCTGCCTACAGATCAGTCTTTGGACCAACTGATGCTGCGTCTTCTTCGCCCGCCTGCTCCCCGCGCTCTCGCAAGTCAACTTCTTCAAAGATATCCTCGCTCTGATTGATGTTGATGCTCATGTTGATCTGGCTCTCTCCGATAGTTTTGCTGTTGATGAGCTCAGCTGGGTAGGCGCTCGTCCGCCTCGCGCTCACTTTGTTGTTGAGCAGAGTCTTCGCAGTTCCCGCGTTCGCTTCCGAGTTCACTTTCGTAGTTGATACAGTGGAGCTTTTCGAGGTTTCGCTGAGTTTGCTGTTATTGGCTTTCTCGTCATCGTTGTTTTCGTCGTCAGCACCGTACTTTCGCAGCCACTCGGCTTTCCACTCCTCGACGTCCTTCTGCTTCTTCTCCGCTGCGGCTACTTTCTCCGCCGCTCGCATCGCTTCGTCTGCATTGGTCGGCGGAAGAGAGTCCTTGGATCGGCGGCCACCAAAGTGCATCTGCTTGCTCTTGACGTCTCTCTGTTTCGCCTTGCCTTCTTCGCTCACCACATGGTTGAGTTTGTTCTTCTTCTTGGAACGACGTAGGCACTTGCACTTGAGCATGCGCGCGCACAGCCCGTCGCTGCCGTTCGCGAGGATGAAGTCGTAGGTGCCCGAGCCGATCCAGAGCAGGTACGTGTGAAACCCTGCGAGCAAGAAATACGAGTTCGCGAGCGACAGGCAGATCACATTGTGCACCCAAAGCAGCGCGAGCATCGGCTGGTGCCAGTCTTCACTCAGTTGGGATTTAATCTCCGAGAACCAGAGCGTCGCCATAAGGATGCCGATGACTGCTTGGCCGAGTGTCTGGAGTGTTGCGATGACCACCAGACAGTAGAACGCCTCGTAGTTGCTCTCGCCGATGCACGTGTTGAGCCACGTGCAGTGGTGGTCCAGGCCAGGGCTGTTCTTGCAGCAAATCGTGCAGTACCTGGTCACTTTCGGAGGCACTCGAATACAGGATGGGAAGCGTGACGTTGACGATGATTTCTGTGCGCCAATAACAAATAGGGAAGAGAAAGGGTCAAGACTTGACACAATCTGAGAGTCCTGGTAAGTATGGTTCTTCCATACCGATTCAGCCGAGTCTCGTGATTCGCACGTCGCCCATGCCATGAGCAGGATCATGATCAGCGCGGCGTTCGGAAGGAGAATCGCAAGGCACTAGCAATAGCCACACAGCCAAAGGTACATCCCAATCAATACTGCTGCTTGGAAGACATTGGTATAACTACTTCGAAGTACGAACCTTGTCTCTGTCCAACAGCTTGGCCACGAACGCGATGAAGCTCTAGAGTGGATAAAACAGCAGCCAATGAGCTTCAATTGAGACGAGGATGGCAGCACAAAACAAGAGGCGCAACTGAGTCCTTACGCTCATGAGCAGCGGCTGGAGGATCCAGCTGATAACCTGGTCCTTGGAGAACGGCTTCTCGAAGCCATTCGTGCGCATTCTTTCTATCGCAAACGCCACAGCTTCGCGGAAATCCCTCGTTCGACCAGACTCTAGGCTCGTCCGAGGCAGCGAGTGCGCGGCAATCGGCGATGGCACAAGTGGGGCGCCACTCTTTCTTTTTCTCTCTTGTGTATCCATTGCGGCTGGAGTGGAGGCTGAAGATCTATCGGGTTTGGTCATGGCAGCTATTTTAGAAAATGCGCGTCTTATCCATGGAAGGCGCGAAATAGTACATTTGTCTGTGCGGAACAAGGCAGCAGTTCTGGTTTCAATTGGGATGGATCCCCACGCGCATGCACACACACATAGTTATATAAATACACGTTACGCAGGACGAAGGCTTGCAGTTGCGGCAGCGATCCGCACGCATCCTTTCAGCCCTCGTCTTATCGATTTTTGCTGCTCTGACGTCGTCACTTCGCCGACTGGTCTCGATGGATTCGATCGCGTTCTTTGCCTGACTGACTCCGTGTGCGCTGGTCCATGCTTCCTGATACTGCTGCTGATATAAATGTGAACTACAGCAGCGGTGTCTTGACCAGTTCGTTCGGCGTCTTGCTGGATGCCGATGAAGCGGTCGCCTTGGTGAGCGCGATCACGCTCGACCAGTTCTCCAGCACACGCAGCGACACTAATGAGCACATGGACAGCGAGAAAGGGACATTAGCTGACATTAGCTGACGCATTGCAAGAGACATAGAGAGGGAGCTTGGCGATGGAATGTACGTACGCTCATTCTGCTGGTTGAGCTGCGAGAGCTTGTCGTTCATGGCGTCTAAGTAGCGCACGAGGTCCGCGGAGGAATCGCGTAGCGCCTCGAGCGCCGCCACCTCTTCGTTCTTGCTCGTCGCCATGTTTCCGAGTGTTGTGCTGCGTCTTGGAGCTATGGCGGCTATATGTATTTTAATATTGTGAAATGTATGTCACAATGTAATCCTGCCAAAAGTAAGCATAACGACATTACAGCTAAAAGCTGGTAGTCAACGTCCATATAAATACCTTTTTAGTATTAGTATTCAGTTATAAACAGGCTGAACCTAAAAATCACTCGTTACTTTTTTAAGTTGCAGAAAAATTTCGTTGAGTTGTGTTCAGTATATCAGGTTTCAGAGGCGGTTCTGAAAAAGCTGAAGCATTTTTCATTTGTCGAAATCAAAATCTTTCATCTTCCATTGGCTGAAAATTCGTTTTACCTCTACTTTCTTATACATCATTTTTGCTCCCACCCCAAAAAGTACCGTAGGACAGCCCACCTAAATTCCAACTCACTCCCTCCCTCATCACGCCAGGCAGGCACTCTCGCTCGCTCGCTTGCTCACCCCATTCTTCTGCGCTGCAGACTGGTGATCGATCGATCATTACGATCTCCACGAGCTCCTGCACGCCAGCTGCCGCTCGTTGATGCTGCCACTGCGCGGCCCCGACTCCCAGAAGAAGAAGCGCAAGTCCAGCTCTGTCGAGTCGACCATGTGGGACCAGCCCAGCAGCTCCAGCCCGCTCAGCGCCGGCAACGTGCGCAACAACCCTGGCCTCATGGGCTCGCCGCCGGCCAGCGCCGCCGCCGCGTTCAGCTCCACGCTCACGCGCAACCGCGCGGTGGTGTGCATGGCCGCGCTGCTGGTGTTCATGTTCGTGTCGCTCTCATCCACGTCACTGATGTCGCACCGCAGCGCCAAGAGCTACCCGCCATATGGCCCGACGACGAGCTCCAACCCGCTGGCGACGAACCCGTTCGTCGAGCCCACGTCCGCGCCGGCGAAGAAGAATCTGCGAAGGGAACCAGAGCCCGTGCTCGCGCGTCCAGACTCGTTTGGCCTCGTGATCGTCGCGGACCTGGACAAGAAGTCGCGCGACGATACGAGCAAGAAGCCGCTCTTCTTCTCGTACTTGCAGCACGCGACGCTCAAGATCATGACGAACGAGGTGCTGCAGAAGGACGAGTACTCGGTCTCGTGGGGCGAGAAGACCAAGTTCACGACCACGATGAACGAGGCGGGTCGCGGCTTTGAGCTCAGCGAGCTCACGTGGTTCGACAACAAGCTGCTCTCGTTCGACGACCGCACGGGCATTGTGTACCGTCTCAAGAACTTTGAAGGCGCGAAGCAGATTCAAGCGATCCCGGAACACATTGTGATGGAGGGCGATGGCGTCGCGGGCAAGGGACAGAAGCACGAGTGGGCGACTGTCAAGGACGACGAGCTCTACATGGGCAGCGTGGGCAAGGAGTACACGGACAACGACGGTCACGTGCTCGCTGACAGCAACCTCTGGGTCGCGGTCATGGACAAGCACGGCGACGTGCACCACGAGGACTGGACGTCCAACTTTGCGCGTGTGCGCTCAGCGCTCGGTGCCGACTGGCCAGGGTACGTGGTTCACGAGGCGATTGAGTGGAGCAGCGTGCACCGCCAGTGGTTCATCCTGCCGCGCCGCGTGAGCACGGAGGCGTACAACGACATGCTGGACGAGCAGCGCGGCTCGAACAAGCTGGTGATCGCGAGCGAGGACTTTAGCAGCATCCAGGTGCTCGAGGTGGGCAAGGTGACGCCGCTGCGGGGCTTCTCGTCGTTCAAGTTTTTGCCGCGCTCGGGCGACAACATCATCGTGGCGATCAAGAGTGTGGAGATCGACGTGGAGGACTCACAGACGTCGTTCCTGACCGTGTTCGACATCAAGGGCAACATGCTGCTGGAGGAGACGGAGCTACCCGGCGGTCACAAGTACGAGGGCATTGCGTTTGCGCGTGACTGGTCTCAGGACAAGCTCCACTAATTTGAAACGTGCTGCACAATCAGTCAACTGGTCAATCAAGCAAGCCATAACCAAATACTTAGTTAACCTTATAGATTTCTCGCCCTCGTCATCCTCCTCCCCCATTCCTAATACTGAACTAGAGCTCCGCCATGTTCTCGCAAAGCCACGTGATGCCGGCATGGAGCCCTTCGCCCGTGGTCGCAACCGTCGGCTGCACGTTATACTTGCGGTTACTCTGCTTGCAGCTCTCTTCAAAGTCCAGCGCTGTCGTGAGCTGCTCGACCGTCAGCGCCCCATTCAAATCCCGCTTATTGAAAAAGATCAGCAGACACGAATCCTGCAATGGTCAATACATTCGCCAGAGTTGTTAGCAGCCAACCATTTGTGTAGCCATTTCACCCAGTCATTCGTCCTTTTTCTACCTTGAGTTGGGTGTCCAATAGTAAACCATTGAGCTCTGCCTTCGCGAGCTCCAGACGCTTGAGGTCGGCGCTGTCGACGACGAAGATGATTCCCTAGTGAGCGAGGAATACAACGAAGTCATGACCTTGTTCTTTATAGGTGAAGGCTGCGATCTCGCGGGTTCATCCTGTACCTGGGTGCCTGTGAAATGATGCCGCCAGTAGGGTCGGAGCGAGTCTTGACCACCCACATCCTACAACAGAAATTGGTGCAAATTACAATTATGAGAACCTTGACATCCACATGAACGATAGATAAAGAAACCTGTGAGACCCCAAGCACACACACCTACCCAAATGTTCAGTTTGTATCGGTCGTAGCGGATCGTCTCAACGTTGAAGCCCACGGTCGGGATGCTCGCAATCGCTTTTCCCAGTCGCAAGTGGTAGAGAATCGTGGTCTTGCCCGCGGCGTCGAGTCCGACGAGCAGCAGCCGTCGCTCGTTGCGATTCCAGAAGCGCGAGAGATTCCTGGAGAACGAGGTACCCATGTCATCTGCTTCCGTCGTGAAATTGCGCCACCGGAGTTCCTTCGCTTCGTCCCTGTTGGAGCTCCCCGCTTCCACCGGCGGCTCGCTCTGTTGGCACTCGCAAACAAGGCAGGAAAGCGATCGTGCGCGCAGCTTGGGACAGAGTGTATCTGTGCGCACGCGTGCGCGTTCTTGCGCCAAAAGCAGCTAGCTAAATCTAGCTCATCCTTCGTCTGTATGGTAAGAGCATGGCACATAGAAATAAAACGACCTGAACCGACATGCCAGCACAAAATAGACTTACACAGCAACAACCACGCAGTCAATGCAAAATCCAAGTTGCCAGTATCTATTTTGCATTACATACCAATATTGAGTCGGGTCGACACCTTGAACTCTTGAGCAATTGACAGATTGACAAATTACTCTCTTGAACAACCTGAGGGTCAATGACGCACACTTAGCCGAGATTGTCACCACCGTAGCCTTCGTTGCCGCCGCCGAGGTAGTCGCGTTTGCCGGCGCCGATCTTGCGCGACTGGGCGTCCACTTTCGGACACTCTGTGATGCGATGGCCAAGACCACCACAAAACGCACAGCCCTGGGTGCCCGTCGCATTCGATAAGCTATTGTCGGTCGCCAGACCCATGTACGGATCCTCGAGCGCGCGCAGTACGGGGGGCACGGTTTGCTTCGCCTCCACCAGCAAGTGCTTGAGATCCAGCAACGCACTCTCCGGCACACTCTTGTTGATAAACGTCGTCGCGACACCAGTTTTACCACAACGTCCTGTTCGGCCGATGCGATGCACGTAGTTCTCGATCTCCGCGGGCATGTCAAAGTTGATCACGTGCTTGATGTCGGGGAAATCCAGTCCTTTTGCGGCAACGTCTGTAGCGACGAGTACATCTTTTCTGCCCTTCTTGAACAAGTCAATGGCTTCATTACGCTCTTCCTGATCTTTGCCGCCGTGGATGCTGGCCGCTTCGACACCCTTCAGAATCAGATACTCGTAGATATCGTCCACGTCGCCCTTGCGCTCGCAGAAAATCACCACGGGCGGACTGGTTTTCTGCAGACACTCCAATAAATACACGATCTTGGCGTCCTGCTTCACGTACTCGACTTCCTGGATCACGTCCAAGTTTGCCGCACCAGCGCGGCCAACGTTAACGAGAATCGGCTTCACAAGAACCTCTTTCGCGAAATCCTGGAACTTCTGCGGCATCGTCGCGGAGAAGAGCAACGTCTGGCGCTGGTTCGTGAAGTGGTTGAACGTCGTCGACACTTCTTCGTCAAAGCCCAGATCCAGCATGCGGTCGCCCTCGTCCAGGCAAATGTACTTGCACAGGCGCAGACTCATCTGCTTGGACTTGAGGAAATCGTTCAAACGTCCAGGGGTCGCCACCACGATGTGCACGCCGCGGCGCGAGATCATCTCCGACTGCGCGCGCTTGTCTTCGCCGCCGATGCAGAGCAGACTGCGGATCTCTGGGAAGCCCGCTTGGAACAGGTGGGTCGCGAAGTGCTTGACGACGTCAAACGTCTGGCGCATGAGCTCGCGCGACGGTCCGATGATGAGTCCGAACGGTCCCTCGCGACCGATGATCGGCAGCTTCTTTTCTTCTTCCAGCGCGATCATCACTAGCGGCAGACAGAACGTCACGGTCTTGCCCGAGCCTGTAAACGCGATGCCGATGATGTCACGACCCGCGAGGATGCACGGGATCGCCTGCACCTGGATCGGCGTGGGGCGCAGGATGTTCTTCGCCTTGAGCGCGTCCAGGATCGCCGGCGGGAAGCGCATGTACTCGAACGACTTGATCGGCGGCGGGATGTCCTCGCCCTCAACCAGAATGTGCCACTTCTTACGCATGGCGTCGCACTCGTCGGGCGTCATGTCCGCGATAAACTTGGGCGGCTTCCACGTCGTCTTCATCACCTGCATGTACCGGATGCCCTCCGCGCGCTCCTGAGCCGACACGAGCGCCACTTTCTGCACGTAACTCGCCTCTTTCAGCATGTTGATCTCCTGCGTGTCCTTCTGGATCTTGTCTTGGTTCACACCCTCTTCCTCCATTTTCTTGCGCATCTCGTACGCCTGGTCGATCAGACTTATGTGCGAGCGCTCCTTCGGGCGAGCGTCTTCTTCCGACAAGCCCGCCGCAGCGGATGTATGGCCTTCGTCGTCATCATCGCCATTTTCTCCACCGTCTACTTCTTCTCCACTGCCTCTGGCCCCTGCGTGTTTCTTGCGGCGTCTCGCTGCGTCGCTGCCATCGTCGCTTTCCTCTTCGTTCTCGTCGTCGCTGCGCTCGCGCTGGATCTTCTCCTGCAGCTGCTTGCGGCGGCGCTTGAGCTTCTCCTCCTGACGTTGGCGCCGCACCTTCAGCGGCACGTACAGCGCTTCCTCCTTCTCTGCTTCCTCTTCCTTGTTGTTGTCTCGCGCGTGCGCCTCCGCCGTCGTCATCGCTACCGCCGCCATGTTCGTTCAGCTGATCTGTCTGTGTGGGTTGCCCTTGGTGGTGCTTGTGTCTTTGGCTTGTCTCTGGCTTGCTTTCCACAGATATTCCAGAAACAATTAGAGGTTCTATTTTCTCATACTAAGATCCAATTGAAAGTTCATCTGGCAACCGTAGATGAATGTTTTGCCACTCTAAAAACTATTTATTTAAACTAAGTAGGTGAATATCGCCACCCTCCCCAAAGTGAGTGCGTGCGGAATCCGGCCTTGCTTGCTTGCTTCACCTTGCTCGGTGAATTCGGATCAGCACTAACAAACCCACATGCAAGCGGCAGCATGAACGCCTGGACCGCGCCGAGACCGTCGGCGGAGCAGACGTCGCGCTGGACGCGCAACGGCGAGTTCCTCGTGTACCTGGTGCCCGTGGGAGCGATCTCCGCCGAGCGCTACGCGGCCTACGTGGCGCTCCTGCAGCAGCACCGTGCGCTCCCGATTAGCGCGCTCACGCGACCGGGCGGCTACGCCCCCGAGCTCTCGCCGTTCAAGAGCTTCTCGTGGCAGAGCACCGGCGCGATTCGCTTTCGCTTCGTGTCCACGGCGGAGCGTGTTGAAAGTTGCGACGGCGAGGACGTGCACGCGTGGAACCGGCCAATCGGCGTGATCGGGATCTGCCATTGCCCATCCACGCCGAATCTCAAGGACGCGTACACGCAGTTCGCAGCGTCGATCAAGCATTTTCCAGGCACGCTCGTGCAGAAATGCTTTGCGTTTGAGCACCAGTTCGAAGTGGGCACGGTCGAGCAGGTCGCGTCGCTGAGCAACTTGGTAATGTTCCCCGTACACCACGAGCTGGACGCCGGCGTCTCGACCGTGAGCCTACATCTCCAGGTCGTCATGGACACGATCGCGGTCACGATCCTCATGTCGCTTGAGAGCACGATCCGCGCTGCGATGCGCCAGCAAGCGCAGAGCCACCACTCGCTGCCGTTCCAGACATCGTTCGAGTTTGGCGACATGACGAGCTTCCTGTTGGACACGAATGTCGAGCCCTCGCAGTCGCAGATGAGCCAGAGCAGCATGCCGCTGCTGTCGTCACGCGAAGGAGCGGGAGGAACGTCACAGCCACAGAGCCTGCATGCTGCGATCACGTCCATGGCGTCCACTGCAGTCTCGACCACCGCGTCCGCGTTCACATCCCCGTTCACAGACTCGCGCAGTCGCAAGCGCCAGATCGCGCGCCACAGAAAGCTCTTTGGCGACTACTCAGTGCTGCTCGACTGTGTACCCGACGCGCTTGAGCACTACGCAGCGGCGTTGGAGCTGCTGAAGGACGAAGAGCGCAAGAGCAATGGTGCTGGCGGTGACGTGCTCTGGCTCGCTGCGGCACTCGAAGGGTACATCTACTGTCTGTTTCTCGAGTCGAAAGACCAATTTATCGTGGAAATCGTCGAAAAGGCGTCTGAAGCGATCGCGCTGTATGCAAAAGCAGGCGTGAGCGACCTCGAGTGCCAGCTGATTGAGAAAATCGGTTGGTATTGCGTCGCTGTGGCGTCCCAACTTGCGCAGGCGAAGACAAAAGGGACAGAGAAAGTGAACGAAGTGATCTGGGTCAAGCGCCTGCTCTGGGATACGCTCGATCGCGGACTCATGGTGTTCCCTGAACTGCAGATGCAGCGGCAGATTGAGTTTATCATCGAGGCGAGTCGCATGCTGGAAAGTGTGGGGCATCGGCGGCGAATGGCATTTTTCATGCACGAAGCGGTCGCGCTTTTGATCGGGCGAAACAACATAAGACCAGTCTCCTCAGTGACTTCGCCGTCGCTACAGGGGTCAACAATGCAGCGCCAACGAGACTTGCAGGCGGCTTTGCTGCTCGAGCGAATCACTGCTGCGCGTCTGGGGATTATTGAGGACTCTTCAAACAAGGCATCCGTTCGTGGTGGTGGCGGTGATAGCAGAGATTGGGAGGTGACTACGCTATACAGAAGCAAGAAGGCTCGACGCGGCGTTCAAATCGACCCAGCGCCGCTTGCGTCACATGAAGAAGTGTGGCTCATCCTTCGGTTCCACGTTCTGCGGCAGCTTCTCACGATCTCGAAGATGCTCGGAGACCCTTTTCTGGTGGGGAAATACTGCATCCAGTTGCTACAGATGCTGCCGTGGTGCGATTCTATCGCTTCACACACGACGATCTCTCCAAAGCGAGCAACAAACAAAGCGTCCAACAGTCGAAGACCAGCAGCAGACAGGGGTGCGAATACTCCGTCAGTGGACCAGGTGCAGCGACCGTTTACCATGCAGCGCAATGTGGTGCAGTCTGCCGAACGGCAAGGTCTGTTTGCGAGAACAAGCGTGTACTACACTCCACCGTCCAGCGTGGAAACGAAAGCCAAGCGTTACTTCACTCTCGCGGGATCCCCATCCGCGACAATGTCGTCTGCAGCAGCGTCACTGTCATCGACAATCGCCAGTACGCCGCGCATCCTGGCGACCCCGCGGCAACAGTTCTCAGCGGCGGTGAATGCGATTTCAACGAAAGCGTCACCTGCGTTCGCGTCTTTTTCCCATCACAGCCATTCCCACATCAGTCCCCATGGCGCTCACTCGAACAACAACAGTGTTACCGGCTCTCCGAGTTTGTCTGGCAGTACCACGAGCAGCGAGATCGGACTTTCGCCTGGCACCTACAGCAATCGCGAGAACGGATTTGAAAGCCCACCATCGAGCGGAGCAAACAGCAGCAGCAACAGCAATAGCAATTCGACGAACAATAGAGGACTCAACTCTCGAACCACAATTCAAGATCGGATGCTCGAACCATTGCTAGTCTGGAACATCCGGTCGAAAGAAGAGGTGGTGAAAATGGAGAAAAACATCCTTAGTTTGATGGAGTCCGAGTGTTCGTCCCTGCGGCCGAGTGAACAAGTCAAACTGTCAACATTTCTTGGTATTGATAGAATTCGAGTGCTTGCCAAACCCGACCATCCATTCTTCACGAAAGCGAAAGCTTTGGAGCAGTATGCTCTAGTTGGAGGAACCGCCGGTGGCGCAGCTCTGCAGGATTCGGCGACCAAATCTGATTTCTTCTACTCTCCTTTTGAGAAACAGCAGGAGGAGAAGCGAAGAGCGGCTGGAATTGATGACTCGAGTTCAAGTTCAAGTTCTTCGGCGCAGGACAACGTGTTCCCAGTTTACGAGAAGATCGAGCTGGAGATGGTCGTGTCCAACCCCTTCGGCGTGGCGATCGACATCCAGCAAGCGACTGCCTGGGTCGATTACGATGAAGAAAGTGATGGCGTCGTTGAAGGCAGCCTCACAACAAGTAGCACCTTCACGAATGCCGCGATTGAGTGCTACCCGTGCTCATTCGTGCTCGCGCCGTACGAGAAGCAGAAATCTGTCCTCTTAGGCGTTCAGCCACTGAAGCAAGGGAGGTTCCACGTGCGCGGCTGCTTCCTCAAGGTTCTGAATCTGAAAACTTCGTTTGCGTTAAGCACGCCAGTGGAACTGCGTGTAGTGGGCAAATTGCCGCTTGCGTCGCTGTCTCTTTGCGAGGTTGGCAGTTTATCGTCGCACTCGGTGGATCAACAAGCGAAAGCGTCCAAGGAGCGGAAAGAAGACCTGCGCATCTGCATGTTCTCGAGTGAAACGAAGCAGTGCGAGCTGCGAATCCGTAACGTTGGCCAGAATACCATCAACAAGTGCCGTCTGAAAGCCACGGTGCTAAGAAAGCAGGTAGTGAAAAAGACAATGGTGGTGTTTCACAACCTGACGCCTCCACCTTCAGGCTCAGCAAGCCAAACGCCAGAGAACAACTATGAGCAAATGATTGAGACTGACAGTATCACATTGCGGTGCAGACTTCTATCGAGTGGTGGCGCTGTTGGGGGAAGTTCTGAAGACGTCGTCTCGGTGCCGATGGCAAATGGCGATGTGGTGTCGATCCAGTTCGAAATCTTGCTGCTGCAGAAAAACGGGAGTCACCAGCACAAATACTCAAACGAAGACGAGCCGCTGGAAGAAGAGGAAGAGATTGTATGGAGCTTTGTGTATGCTGACGATCCAGCGGGCGATGATGAAGATCGCCTACTAGAAAAGGGCAATGGACGGGAATCTCCAGTCGTGTACTATCGAGAAACGAAGCTTGCGCTGAAGCTCGTGTCGCTGCCATCACTGAAGCTATTCAGTGTTTCGTTGCTGCCATCGACGTCAGAAAGCATCCCAGTTGGATCAAGTGGCGGACCAATATCACGACAAGGACCATTCGGAGAAGAAGAAGAGGAAGAAGAGTCAGCAATCCTCTCCAGTGCAGTCATGGATAATTTGCATTTTCTTCTCGTGGTCGAGGTTGAGAATCCCACAGAGACAGCGTTCCGCTTTCGCATGCGACGTCGGATTTCCCAAAATGCCGACCGAATGCTGACTGGCGATGGAGAAGACGAGGACGAAGTGTGCGATTTCAGTTGTGACGTGGAAATTGGACGCAAATGCTCACGGCGGCTGGCGATTGAGGTCCCCCGCACCCAACATCATGTCGCCACTACTTCATCAGCACACAATGAGCTTGCGAATTTGCTGAATGCGCTGGTTGAAATGGAGTGGGAGACGTACTTCGGTACAAAAGGGAAGTTGCTCTTCGAGGAATTTCTGTGGCGGAGAGGGGGTCAAGACAATAAAGTTGCGAAGCGCGAGTTGTTTTTACCCGAGTTTGCGTTCGAGATTTCCGTTCCAGGTTCGCTGCCCAGTTCCAAGCAGCTATTGGCAGTACAAAATGATGGCGAGGGAGATGCAAATGGTGGGAGCGGTATCCCGATGCTTGATGGTGATGGTCTGAAGAAAGAAAATGATGAGGAGATGGCCAGTTTATCGCGGTCGCCGTTCATTTTCTTCCAGGGGACGCAGTTGAGTGGTGAACGTCGACAGCTTGCAGTGCGCGTGCTGGAGTTTGTCCAAATTACGTTTGAGATTCGAAACCTGTTGTCAAGTTTTGTGGAGAACGCGAATGCGGATGGTGGTGCTGATCAACAGAACGTCAGTGTTTGCCAAGCGTCGATTGAGATTCGCATTACCCAGGAGAGTGAAGAAGAGGGTTTTGGTGATGATGGCGACTCCTCCTCGCTTGTTGACGAGAACGTCGTTGTGGTTGGGATGCTGAGAAAAGATTTCGAGTGGTCTATCGGCAACAAGAACCTCCAGGAAGAAGAAGAGAAGACCCAGGTCAAAGCCCACGAGATCCAGGTACTTTTCCTCTCGCACGGCGAGTTTCGAGTCTCCATTTGCGGACGCATCCTGGGCGAAGAGAGCAGTCAAGTGCGCGAAATCTGGTCCCACCAGCCGCTCTACATTCTCTCGACCGAGTAAGAGAAGAGAGCGACATATTGAAGGTATGCAATCTATCTTTCAAATTTCCATCTTTGCATGCGGATAATATCAGTGTTTAATCGGATAGAAGCGTGCTATCCCAAGCAACAATGACTCACGTGTCGGCTTCATCCATGGCGAAAGTTCTTTTAGATCACTTGTTGCCGTCCCGGCTGTGGCTCACACTTGCAGTTGATCTTCACATCTAGTCAGGCGGGAGACCGAGGTCACAGCTGTCCATTTTGGTCGTGGCTCAACTATTTTTACCAGTTGTTGCCCAGAAGCAATGCCCAATTCTACCGCATGTTGCAGATGGCATAGACAGTAGCAAGCAGACAGTAGGCGATCACGACACAAGAAGCATCAGGGCATCAAGGAGAGATAGGAAATAGGAGCGGACAGAAGAATCTGAGTTCCAGTCATGACGAGCGAGTACTTCCACGTGCGGAAGCTCATCTGGGACGAAATGAAGCAGCACGTCAAGCCGTCGGAAATGCGCGAGCTGCGAACCGCCATTGGGAATCAACTGATAGACGATAACCAGGTAGGATAAGTATCGCTCTCTCTTTGTGAATGCGTGAATACATGGAAATAAAACTGATTGTACGGGAAACTTTCTCACATGAGCAGGAGCTATCGAAGGAGCTCGCAGTGCTGGTGGAGATTCTCTCCGAGTTCCAACAGCAAAATGACAATATTCGGGTACGTCATGACAATAAGCGCGTTGTGTGATATGTGCAATAGCTGCAGCCATCTTGATTCTGTTGTCTTGCATCTTGTCTTGCAGGACGCTCTGATGAAGCGACAGCGCATTCCGGAACCGCCGGGCCGGTCACTGCTGCTAGAGAAACTCAAACTCCTCGCGCGTGATGTTCGATCCAGAGCCGACCGAGTCCCGATAATCAAATCCTCAAAAGAGAAAGAGCTGCTAGAGTACGTTTTGAACGAAGCCGACGGAGCGTCCGAACCGCAGTTTCAGCGATGTCCTTCGACTCCTCGAATGTCAGAATTGGCATCTCCACGCTTCAACAACGACAGCGTGAGTGGTGTCCCCATCCGCCCAGGCACTAGCGGTGGCAAACGTCCCATGACAGCAAGCTCTCAGCGACCCGTGTCGCGAGGCTCGACGATTTCCGTCTCCTCGATGGCATCATCAGTGCTCGAGTCTCCAGAGGTTCGACTTGCGCAGCATTCAACTTTTTTTAGTGGTTGTGTGGGGCTAACTCTGTACCTCATTCTCTGCTTGAATTGTTGTAGCTGCACAAACGATTGAATGTGGAGCAAATTGACGCGATCCTTGACGATCTGCAAGATGCTTTGGTGGACGAGCGACAACAACTGCTGGAAGACATTGAATTCATTCAGGTTCGGGTTGAGTGCCCAAACTCTGGTTGACTGCAAGATGACAGATTTAAGTGATTTTCTGTTTTGTTCCTCCCTGTAGGGATGCTTAGAGATGGAGAAAGACTTGATCGACGACGACAGAAGGAATGTGAGCTCCAAGCCCCCACCACCATCACTGCATGAACTCAATGATCTATGCAAAACTCTAGAAAAAGCGCTGGAAGAGCAGGTACTGGTGCATAGCCACCTGAACCCGCTTTGTTGATGTCGACCATTCTTGTGCTGACCAAGCTCGTATCGCATTTGCACTTTGTCTTCAGAACGAAATCGAGAAGGTGGAGAGCATCTTCAGCAAGACGAGTGATCCGATTACAGCACGGCGTGCGAATAAACCGTAAGAACATCGCGAAGAGAAAGCCTTCGCAACTCTCTTTCTTTCGAGTATGAGCTTGGACTAATTCTTCACTCTGTTCGTGCTTGCTTCTCACTCGCAGACTGATTCCCGTGCCAGCGCCATCAGGCTTTACAGTACCACGACCGCCTCCAAAATATGACGACGATGATGACCAAGACTACCCACATCGACCGTCACTCCCGTCACTCAGTTACCACCAGTCATGCTCGTCGTCGTCGCTGCTCACATCATCCTCCAGATCACTGTCATCAACGAAAGTTCTGAAAATCCGACATGCCATCCAGGAAGTACGAGACGAGCCGTTCTTGTCTTGAAACCCAGCAAGCGGAGTGACCTTGAGCAATTGTCACAACGACACTGCGCACTGTAAGTTAATACACAATTCCTTACCCCAACCTTTGGAGAAATGCAAGCTCGTATCGTATCGGTTGAGTGATGTCACAGTCAACCTTGCCAGTTCATCCAGGTCAAAAGTGTAGCTTTTCACATTTGCGTGTCAAACCAGATCTGCGACGTGTGAGGAGCTCCTACCCCGTCAAAACCGATCGAGGCGATCACTGACTCAGAATCTCTTCTTTAGATCGTCTTTGCAAGGGTTTCGATCGTGGAAAAGGGGAAAAACGCGCCAGTCCGCAGCGCTGATTGGCGGATCGCCAGTTGTATGGAGAACTGTATGGCGTGGCGAGTGATTGGTTCTCCGACACTCGCATGGGGACACTGGCGGCCCGCGCGCAATGGCGCCTCATATTGCTGCTGCAACGAAATAGGCGTCGTCGGGTGATCCACAGAAAAGCATACCTCTTTTACCTTAAACAAGGTGAGTCTCGTGTGCCTCTCTCTCCCTATGACAATGAAATGACATGGCAGCATCGCATGGCAAGGCGGCTTGGTGACCCAGTGCGTCTGTTTGGCCTGCTTGGCGGCATGCTGCAGACTGTCCAGCAGCGCTCGAAATGCAGGAAAGGAACAGAGTGGTGTGGCAGTGCGGTCGAGAGCTGCTCGATTGGTGCGAATACGCGATGCAATGCAGGCAGTAGCTGGCGAGGTGAATAAAAGCGCAGCGACGTGCAATTCCAGTTCAGCGACTGAACCGTGCAGCAATACGCAGTGGTGATCAAACAGCGCTCTTCCAAGGAAGAAAAAATGGCATACAGGACGAGGACCCAGGAGCTACAAATTTCGGCGTTCAACCCATTTGATCTACGAATATGCAGCGGCGTATGGTACCAGAAGCTCCTCTCGACTGACACCACGCCACACCCTTCCCTCCTTCCCGCATGCACTTGGCGCTCCCGCCTGAGCCTTGCTGAGCTGCCAAAATGCTTTATTCCAGCGAGCGCATGCACTGATCTCTTGTTGTTCGCTTGATGTTTGCTACTGCAGATGCGTCACGTTGCTGCTTTCCTTTTGCTTGTGTTGGGCGGAAACACCTCCCCTTCGGCCGCCGATGTCGAGAAGGTCATCGCGTCGTTCGGCGGTGAAGCCGACTCGGCCAAGATCGAGTTGCTCCTGAAGGAGCTCGAGGGCAAGGACATCGAAGAAGTCATTGCCGCCGGCAAGGCCAAGCTCGCGACCGTCTCGGTTGGCGCGTCCTCGGCTGGTGGTGCCTCCGCCTCGGCCGGTGCCGCCGCCGCCGCGCCAGTGGAAGAGAAGGAAGAAGAAGAGGAAGCCGACCTCGGTGCCGGCATGGACATGTTCGGCGGTGGCGCCGACTACTAAGCGCGATACCTGCCTGCGTCCGGCTGTGATTACAAGACTATAGTAATTGAGCTTAATCGAACGCGCATGTTCATCGTGTGACGCTATTCCAAGCAACAAAAGGCCAAGTGATATCTCTTCATGTGATGTGTCCTATTCTTTGTATAGACAGCCTTCCTAGCTTGTTACAGCGGACGTATCATGCAGCTATTTGCTATCAGAGCAAGAGAAAGTGACTGAGCGTACCTAACCTAAGAACTTGGTACCCACGCGACGACAGACACCCGCCCAGCCGACTGCCGAGATGGCGCCGAACGGGAAGCCCGGGAATGACAGCAGGCGCTCGAACGGCACCATGTACCCCTGCGGCAGCTCCACGAGCGGCTGGTTCCAGTACAGGAATGTCAGCAGCCCCATCACGACAGGCTGCACAAATTGCACAAACAGCACAGCAAAGCACACATAATTAGATACTCGCCAGTCAAGTATACGAGGCATCATAGAGTAGTATTCGGAGGCGCGCTCGTACCGTTCGCACTTGGTTGATTCGCTTCTGGAGATTGGATGGCGCCGCTTTCTGCATGCGCTCCACTGTGGGTGAATCAATCGTTCATGTGCACACATACAGGTAGATACATTAGTATCGCCAGTAGAATAGCCATCATGCAATAACAATAACAACAGCAACAGCAGCAAGAAAAGCCAATGCAACGCACCGGCGAGCTCCTGCATCTGTTTCTTAACCGTGTTCATCTTGCGGATCGCCTTGGACTGCTCCACGAATGTCTCGACCGAGTTGAGGCGGTTCACGATCGCCACCTGCTCGTTGTACGCCTTGAGCAGCGCGGTCTCCTGCGGCGTGAGCTGGGTACCGCGCGTGTTCCACAAATGCATCGCCACGTCGATCGCCATCATGAGCAGCGCGATGGCCACGAGGTCGTAGCAGCGCAGGGTCTCGATCAGCAGCAGCGACATCTTCTTGGGCTTGCTTAAATTGCTTGTTCTCCCCTTTGTATGTGTGAGAGCATGTGTGACGAGGGGTAGCATCGTACTTAAATGAAAATATACAAATATCAAGTGTAATGATCGGATTTAAACGGATCCACACACTACTGTGATCGCGTATTCCTCGCCATCGTCATTCATACCAGCCCCAAGCGACGGCAACACTTCAGAAGCAAGCCAAATAGGCAGATCAAGATGGCGCAGGACATGCGCGCGCTGCGCGCCTTCGTCACGGCCAAGGACGGCTACGAATACGAGAACCTCCCCGAGGGGATGGTCTGCCTGCACATTACGCACAACAACCTGCAGATGCAAATGGTGGACATCCGCCTGGACCTGCACGCCACGATCGCGGAAGTGCGCCACAAGGTGTATCGCCACTGCGGCACCAAGCCCGACGCCATGGAGCTGCTGCTCATGGGACCCGACGGCTCGGTGCTCGTGCGCCTGGACGACGACCGCAAGATGCTTGGCTTTTACAGCGTGCAAAACGGCATGCGTCTCCATGTGGTGGACAAAGATCCGTTCTCGCTCTCGAAGGGCGGCGGACTCGAGGACGTCTCGCTCATCAAGAAGTACGAGATCTCGGAGGAAGACTACGAGAAGCGTAAGGATGTGCTATCGATTTGTATGAGAGCGTTGCTACGGACTATCGATTATACTGACGGCGAGTGAACTATGTATGGGGTTGTGCTGCATGTACCTTGCAGGCGAGAAGACAGTGCGCGCGTACAAGAAGGACCAACTCGCGAAGGATCCGAACTGGAAGCCCAAGAAGATGATGAACGTTACTCGCCCCGCTGATTCTGACCCGGAGAACGTCCCAGGTCTAGAGAGCGTTCAGGGCATGAAGGTCGGTGACCGCTGCGAAGTGCAGCCTGGCGGACGCCGCGGACAGGTGGCGTATCTGGGTGAGGTGCCCGAGATCTCGCCAGGGTACTGGGTTGGCGTCACGTTCGACGAGCCGCTGGGCAAGGGCAACGGCTCGGTCAAGGGCAAGCAGTACTTTCAGTGCGATCTCAAGTACGGCGGCTTCATCCGTCCGCACAACGTCGCAGTCGGCGACTTTCCTGTCGAGGACCCGTTTGCAGACGACGATTCGGACGACGAGCTGTAGGCTTTGCGTTTAGATATGATGACGGGGCGGCGTATGTAAGGCGCTACGCATGCTGCGAGCCAAGCCAGGTTGAGCCAAGACGGTAGGTAATAGTAAGTATGACAGCGTCACTGGAACCAAAGTAAACCACAGATCTAAATTACTTCTCTTTTTTGTTGCATTTTCGCTGGTGTTTGTTGGCGTCAGCCCCAATCTATTGCGTTCATGGCGTCATCAGATACCAGACATCGCTCGCTATATTCGTATCTCGTCTTCATCGCCACATGCTTGCATCTTGTTCCGTCAGCCAGCGCTCGCGATCTCCATCGCTTTCGCACCTCATTATGACGTGCGTGACAGGATCCACGAAGAGCGTGACGACACAGAACGCACCCCACGCGAGTTGTTTAGATCTCGGCCTTGCGCGTGACTTCGTCGACGTTCCAGCGCTTGCGCTTGCTGAGCGGGCGCGTCGGCGAGAGGCGCACGAAGTCGCCCATGTTGCAGGCGTTCTCCTCGTCGTGCGCCATGAACTTCTTGGTCTTCTTGTAGTACTTGCCGTACTTTGGGTCCTTCACGATGCGCGCGACCTCCACCAGCACGGACTTCTGCATCTTGTTGGACACGATCTTCCCGAACAGCGGCTTCATGTTGAATAGGTGGGTGGGTAAATGGATGGATGGATAGACTTTCGTACACGCGCACTCACACACAAGCGCTCCTTGCTTGCTTGCTTCTTCCTTGGCTTCTTGATCACAGACGCGCGCAAAGGTGGGAGCTGCTCGATTTGGTTTGGTTGGTTGATTTCGCCGCATCCCTTCAGAGCACATTCGCGCAACCTTCCACATTTCCTTCCATTATTGCTTCTGATTTGCTAAAATAGTATCTATTTACTACCAATACTACCAATAGTAGCAGCAGATTCTTGATTTCATTATAGCCAATCCGACGCCGGATATCCTGTTCTAGAAACCAGTTCAAGAGCATTCAACAAACAGACAAGCAACCAAGCAGACAGATCATGCAGCTCTTCGTGCCGTACGTATACGCGCCGAGCACCGAGGCGTCGTACGTGAAGCTGGTGACACCGCTGGGGGAGCTGCACGTAGAGAAGGACGCGGTGTGGAAAGCGCTCGTGAGCGTCGCGGTGCTGCTGGTGACGCTGGCGCTCTACAAGCTCTGCTTCTCATCGTCAGGCAAGAGGAAGAAAGGCAAGAAGAAGGCGAAGGAGCCGAAGCTCCAGAAGCGCGGCGACGTGAAGGAGCAGGAGGACAAAGGAGAAGAGGAGGAAGAAAGCAGCGAAGAAGAGGAAGAGAGCGATGATGACGACGACGACGGGCGATCGGCGCTGGACGAAAGTATCCTGAAGAAGGGCGAGCACAGCTACTACTACGCGCACCAGCGCCGCGTGGTGAAAGACACGAAAGACGAGAACGAGATCAAGAAGATCATGGTGTCCACGTACGGCTGGGTGGACAACAAGAACACTGTGAGGTATGTTCGTGTGTGTGTAGGATGTGTTGCGCTATGCTGTTGCTACTATGGAATTGCTCTCTCTTGCCGTATGATGCGAATTAATGCTGACGTTGTGTTGCGTTTGTATTGTGTGCGACTCTTGTAGCATTTACTTGCGGGATGATGCGGTTGTTGGCATGCAGGACGACCAATTGATCCTGGTACGTTTGCTATTATAGCGGTGCTTCCATATCGATAATTGGCGCTCACACGTTATCTGCTTGCTATATGAACACAATGCAGAACTGGACCAAGACGTCGTTCTCGTTGGACCTGCTCACGGCGCCAAAGGGCGACCAGGCGAAGAGCCTCGTGATCTCGACGCTGTACAGCGGCATCAAGGACGTGGCGTGGAAAGTGAAGAAGAACCAGCTCACGCTCACGCTCACGAAGGAGAAGATCATGCCGTGGAAGTCGCTCAACGGCGCAGCCAAGAACATGGAGGAGCACATCGAGTACGACCAAAGTCTCTACGAGTAAGCAAGAATATGCAAAGTCACAAGGCTTCCCTGTTTGATACACACACACGTACGTACGTATCATCAGACATAGAGAAACAGCAACATGACAACTTTTGTGGGGAAAAATGGAAAAGAATTCGTCGTGTTTTGCAGCAATTACACAAGTGAGCCAGGATGAGAAGTACCCGAGTATAGTCTTCCTATCTCTGTCTCAAGTGCTGGCGGCTCATCATTCCGAAACCCAGAGCTTGAGGTGGCTCGTGTCATAGGTGGCCGTGAGGATGCTCTTGGCGCCGGCGAACGCGACGCCCATGAGCAGGTCGTTGGGCACACGGTGGGAACTCACGAGGCGCACGCGGCCGCTGGACTTGCTACTCGAGAGCTCCCAGACGTTCATGAATGTGTCCTCGCTCACCGACACGACGTGGTTCTCGTGCACGTCGACCGCGGTGATCGCGCGCGTGTGGGCCGCGACCTCGGCGTGCAGCTGGAAGTTTTCTTTCTTGTATATCCGCATGCCGCCGGTTAACAAGCCGCAGACAAGCCAGTGCTCGAGCGCAAAACACATGGTCGTGACCGGGTCGCTGCTCTCGATGCGGTGCAGCACCTCGAAGTTGTCGTCTGGGTTGTGCACGAGGATGAGGCCGCTGTCGTCGCTGCTCGCGACCAGTGCGCCGTTCGGAGTGCTCTCGATGCACGAGATCGCCGAGTTTTTGTGCTCGCGGAGCGTCTCGAGCAGGTCGAATTCGATCTGCGAAGACGTGGCTTTCGACGACTTCTCCTTCCCGAGTACCAGCAGCTTGCCGAGCGACGTGCCTGTTTGGTTTGCAACATGTTGGCAAGTTGTGATACGAGGTGAGGCACAAGATTGTAAATTGATCTGTTAGTTTCTGTATATCCGTACCGACAATGAGGCTCGGTTGGCTCGCGTTGATCGCCGCGATGCCTCGACAGAACACTGCCACGCCTGAGAGAGAGAGAAAGAGCAACGACAGCTAACTACTAGGCTCTAAAGTCTACACACAAGCAGAATAAACATCAACTGCTGCAAGTGGCTGCGAACCTTCTTCCGGCGCGTCCAGCGCGTCCTTTAACGCGAGTTCATACAAGCTCTGCTCGCCTTTGTCGTCAAAGATCTGTCACATAAAGTAAGGGAGATGTGAGGCAATATCAGGACTCCACCATTTAGCAAGTTCGACTGGATCAGAATAGCAACAAGGCGCAAATACAACCCCACTCACCTGGACGCCATTATCTGACGCGACCACGATAAACACGCTGTTCTGGAGCGCGCACAGACGTACTTGGTGGATGAACGACTTCTCGGCGATCGGCAGTTTGTTGGCAACGCACGGCGTCTGCGCCAGGTTCACGACCACCACATCGTCCATGTGCACGTATGCCTGGCGGATATCATAACAAGTGAGATCATGGTAGAATTTCGCCCAGTAGGGACATCGAAACAAAGAGAGAGAGACGCACCAACGTGTCACCGGCCTTCGAGAGGTTGTTACAGACGCAGGAGACGGAGAAGTTGGTGCCCAGGAGCTCCGGGTCGGAGAACCACGACTGCGCCATGGTCACACGATTGATTGACGAGTGCGATGGCGTGGGTTGATGTGCGGTGTGAGGCTGTGGCTGCGTGTTTGGCGTGCTATTGGAGCTTTAAGTGCGCGGAACGAAGACGACGCAGTTCGTTTCTGCTCTAGCGACCAGAGAGCACAGCTCTGATGCATACATACCATTGGCATGGCAACCATTTTGCGAGTGCGACCTTTCAAGTGTGTGCACACAGTCCGACAAAGCGATGCTCTTCAATGCGGTAGCTATTTTAAAGGCTGTTGGTCGTAAATGTGGAGTTGCTTAAACGGGACTCGAGCTACCGTAAATAAATTTGTTTACGGTTTCGATACATTTTCACTTGTTCGTCATTTCACGAAGGTAAGATTTGAAGCTCTGTTTCACATCATGACTTACTCTGACCTGGATGTCGAGGAGACCACTTTGTGCATCCATTCGCATCTCGGAGGCGAAAATCAAGGAAAGAGGCGCTCGTGAGAAATATAGCGAAACCATGGGTGTTTGCTCGGCGTTCTACAATTAAGTCACTGATTTTCCAGATCACATGTTCGATGGCGCTATGGAGGAGCTTCGTGAGTGGCTGTCTGACACCCCGCCAGACATAGAGCTGCGTCGTACACAAGAAGAATCAGCAGAACGGATTTCGGCTTTGTCCCGTAGTGCTGGATAGCAAACAGGAAATACAATCAGCAACGACACAGTTGTAGGCACTACTGTGCCTTTAGTCAATCGAATGAAGTTCAACGACGAAGCAATGGCGTTTTAAACTTGGATCGAGGGTCAACTAAAGTCAACCCTGGAGCCATGCACAGAAGAAGCTGAGGTCTTGGAGGAACTTCTGTCCCTATTGAAGAATTGCATGTCTCCCAGTGGTCAAGCGCTGTTATGCTGGAATATGGTGGAATACGTCTTGTCTTCGCTAGACTCTGCGTGACTGTTGCTTTTCATGTGTAGGGAGTTCTCCTCACTTGTATAACCTTCATACTGGCTTTCGCCCTATCAAGATTTTGTACTTATTGCGCACACGCCTTTGGAAAATGCCGCGGTCTATGATTGATATGTGTTTTCGCATTGGTTGAAGTGTAACGGCTAGCAACACCTGAACCTGAAAAATACTTTGGCTATCTTTATTTTCAAGCTGGCTCCACTCGGTGTGTAGTTTTCGGCTCTGTATTTATGACGAAATTTATATTGGTTTTATAACTCAAGCTTACTGCTCTGTTTTTTCACGTACACACAGTGCTGGCCAAAGCTGTGAGGACACCCAAAAATTTGCGAAAACTTTGCCATTTTTTGCTTCGAGACTAAAACGTCGTGGAAACGCTTTAATTCAAAAACGATTCAGGAGAGCGTTTCCGGTTTGTTCGGCGGCATTTAGTTTTTTTAGAAGAGGGCAAGTATCGGTTTTGAGAGGGTGACAGAGCTGTGCGGACACCACGAGAAGGATCTTGTGGCAGTGCCTGCAGCACGAATTGAATGGCGCAAACACTGCCGCGGCGTCACCTGAGTCGTTGGAATGGCCTTCGCCTTCTCACTGCGCATTTTGTGCGCACACAAAGATGGTAGGCGGAACAAAATTATCAAGCGTCGAGCAGGGGTAAATCCGCGTTCTCAAGCAGCAGAAGCTATCGCTTCGCGCGATCGCAGCCGCCGTCGGACGGGCCAAAACGGCTGCCAACAACTTCCTAAAGGACCCCGACGCTTATAACGCCAAGAAGAGAGAGGGAAAGGCGCGCAAGCTCTCCAAGCAGGACCGCCGTGCGGTTTTTCGTCACGCGACACCGCACAAGAAGACCTCGCCCCAGATCGTGCCGCTTTTTTCGCAACGTGTCTCCGCGCGAACCGTTGGCCACGAGCTCTAGCGCGACGACAACGCGAAGTACGTCAAGCGCAGTGCGAAGCCGAAGTTGAAGCCGCACCATGTCGCCGCTCGTGTCGCCTGGGCGAGGACGCAGATCAGAGAGAGAACTGTCTGGGAGAAAGTTATTTTTCTGATGAAAAGAAATTTAACCTAGGTAGTCCTGATGGTTTGCAGTTTTCTTGGCATGATCTCTGTAAGGATAAGGAGACCTTCTTCAGCCACCAGAACGGCGGAGGATCAGTAATGATCTGGGGAGGTTTATTTGCGGTTGGCACCACGAAAATGGCGATTCTGTCTGGCTGACAAGACTCGTTTGACTACCAGCAAACGTTGACTACCCACTTCTTCCCCCTGGCCGACGAGCGGATGAGCGGTTTCCACATTTTCCAGCATGACAACGCGAGTATTCACTCGCCAGCCGTGATGAGAGCGTTCCTGAACGAGCTTAACATCCCTGTTCTGCCGTGGCCATCGCTCTCCCCAGATTTCAACCCATCGAGAACCTATGGAGAGACATGGTTCGTGCTGGTTACAGCGGCGGCAAACAGTACATCACGACAAACGAGCTCACACACACAATTTTGCGCACTTGGGGCGACATACCGACGAGTAGACTTGAAAAGCTCACCAACTCGATGCACGAGCGTTGTATGGGTGTGCTGGAGCGTAGAGGTGACAAAGTAGCGTATTACACGTGTAAATGAAGCTGCATTTCATCTCTGGCGAGTGCGATGTGGACTCAGTGAGCCAACTCTCGTGGTGTCCGCACAGCTCTGTCACCCTCTCAAAACCGATACTTGCCCTCTTCTAAAAAAACTAAATGCCGCCGAACAAACCGGAAACGCTCTCCTGAATCGTTTTTGAATTAAAGCGTTTCCACGACGTTTTAGTCTCGAAGCAAAAAATGGCAAAGTTTTCGCAAATTTTTGGGTGTCCTCACAGCTTTGGCCAGCACTGTACATTGATACACATATTTTTCCAACACGGGTTGCCAGGGATATCGGTGTTATGTTGAGCTGTCCTTTAATGAACGCATCAAACGTTATTATTATTGACAGTGAACGTACGTTTACATGTGATCTCTCTCTACAAGAACAAGTCGATTGATTCGTCAGTCGAGCCGTAATGGTACACCTGTACAGTCTGCCAAATGCTAAACCATTCTTAAACCAAGTCAGTCGACTTCGTGAAGCTATCACCTATTTCCAAGATTGATAATTCAACTCAGTACTCGATGTAATTGTAACCCTAGCCCTTGTTGAGAATTCGAATTTGATGTTCAAAAGAGTATCAAACGGGTTGAATAACATCACAATGTACTGACAGCACTGAGATATTTGTCGGGCTAAACGTGGTCCACATTACTGTTGTGAACACCTAATCACACAAACACCACTCCGATTGAGTGAACCATTTGGAGTGAAACGCTGGCGTACCCATGAAGATTCGTTCGCCAGTCACATGACCTGTTTGCGGCGCGGGAGATTCGTCTCAGGAGCGAGAGCAGCGGCTTTGTATGATCGCACGCGCGAGTGAATCCACTTTGAGGGTCAGCGCAGTGGGACTCACGCGGGAATCCCTGAGATGAGCCCCTGCCAGACGAAAAGGACCTTCAACTTCGCAACTGCGACCGACTTTCGAGCCTGAGACTTGACTTGGTTTCTGTCTGAAGCGCAAGACGTGACCGAGGGGTTCTGCGCCCAGTCGCCCAGGCCAAGTCAGCAGCAACAGGCTGACTTCCATGCACTTGCGATCGGCGAGCCTCTGAATCAAGATGATGTGTGTGTATGTGTGTGAGAGAGAGAGCAGGAATTGGGGTTTCGGGCATCGGCGTGTATTGCGTGTTTGAGGGAGGGAAAAGCGAGTCCAGAACTTTTTCATGAGCGTGACAGGCATCCATTCTGGCCAGAGTGAGCGAGTGATCGATGATTGCCCGCCCACGCCTGCTTGGAGATCTTGAGCACGTACTTGCTCGAGGATCTCAGGGATCGCTATGGAAGCTGAAGCAACTCATGCCGTTTAGCGTTCGCTGTTCGCTGTTCCCATGACTTGCTTAAAAATGCTGGATGCTTTGCTATGCTAATGCTTAGGAGCCTGAATTCCTTCAAGAGCTTTATGCGGTTGGTTGAGGTCTTCGGTCCTATAACGTGTTCGTACTGCGCGCCCTCCACATCTGTTAAATGCAAAACACACCAAACTCTTGGATACCACAACTGGACTCTTGACCCACGTGATGAGGCACCGCTGGCAGCGAAACTCGCCTCGTTTCGTGTGTTTGAAAAAAGAAATGGGCAATACGCCACAGCTGTCTTTGCTGCCGTTGTTTTCTATTGTTATCCTTTTGATTTCGGCTGTGGCATCAACACGATGTGGTGATCACACCGCACGTGCATAACTGGTAGACCGAGTGTCCACGATACTCAACAATAGACAGTGCCACATGAGTCTATTGTCCACTCCACCACTGTAGGCAGCATGAGCCAGCTTCTAAGAGCTCATTTGGGGGAGTGTCATTATGGTAGACGGATGGCTGGCTGGCTGGAGATTCCTTTGTAAAATGGATCTTTGCCATGGTGGCAGCTCATGCTTCGGAAAGTTGCCCCTTTGGCAAAAACAAACATGGGTGCGCAAATTTGGATGGACGCGCGCGCGTGGCTGAACGTCTCTCTTCAGAACGAGAAGATCCGAGAACTCTCGAGCTTCGAATCTTCCTCCACAAAGATCCTCAAGGTATCCATCCAGCCAGTACTCCGGCTCACCTGCTTTCACACTCCTGTTCTCTGTCCCTCCTCTTGAATATTCAGAGGGAGAGAACTGACGCCAGTCAATTAGTTGTCCGTTGTTAACAAGCAATCACCAGCGCACGAAGACCCAAGGTCTCCTCAAGATGCATGACATTCGCTCCTGCCATCAGAGCGACAGAAAGTTCCACTTGCTTGCTGCATTTCCTTTCAACATGAAATAAATGCCTCGAGTGAGTGAGTGATTGAGTGGATGGATGGACGTGGAACGCTGCTCCTGTTTTGTCAATCAGTCGATTGCGCACCAAGATCAGTCGCCAATGGCATTGCACTCTCCTTGTTGAGAATAATGTAGGAACGCACACGCCGTCGGCGCCATATGGTGAGCCCAAATCGGTAAGCTTTCACACATGTGCGTGGGCTTCAGGAGCTTCAGGGCTGCAGCCAAAACCCGTGCAGGGTTACCACCTCGACGTTGATGCGGAAGGACAGACGAAGATTCCGACCACTTGGGTCCACTATACCGTGGGATCTTTTTTCTTTAGCGGCATTTTCTGTAAACTACCGTCGCCGCCAACTCAGATTGAAAATTACCTTAAAGTTGGAGAGCAGCTGCTGACAGAGAACCAAACGAGCAGATGCTCGATCCAGCCAGAAAATCTATGCTATTAATGGTATGGTTACCAGAAGAAGTGGAGACAAATGAAAGCGTATTGTGTAGCCCAAGTCAGCATGGGGAGGGGAGCGATGTGCTCGTGTATCTCCTAGAGATCTACTACACACGCAACTGAAGCTTTTCCAAGCACCAACCAGTTATTTTTCAAACTCTTCGCACGAACATGCCCTCACATTGGTACAGTAGTTTGGCTGTTTTTGGGCATAAAAAGGCTGATATGCACTGTCATCAGCGTCGGTCTTAAATCAAGGGTTCTTTTCGCTTTTCGCTTTTTGCGCTGAAGCGCGGAAACCAAGCCAAAGCTTCCAAAAGCTCAAAAAAGGCTGCAAAGCTTGAACGAATCGCGTCGAATCTCGAGGCGCTCAGTGTGTAAAAATCCCACTAGCCCACGCACGCGCGCGACGGACGAACGGACGGACGCCTCCCGCCAACTTGCCTCCTCTCTCGCTCCCTCGTTCGCTCGCCTTTATTCTGCGGACTAATTACCGCTTTCCGCCATCTACAGCAGCCAACAGAAAGCGTCTGCTCTCTCGTGTGCATTGACATCCATCCCGCAGCCACCGGCTCAGGTATAAGCTACAAGCAGCAGCATTTTCTGTCCAGACCCAGTCTTGTCTGTGAATGCACCCACATCGCGCATTCAGCATCAGCGTGTGTGAGGTCGTTCATCGAAACAACAACCAAGCTGAATGAGCACGTTGGCCCAACTCCCACCGACGACGAACGCTCCCGCCATCGAGCCCTCGAACCAGCCGATCCCTAGCCACGCCACCTACATGAGCAAGGCGGCCAGCGGAGAGCTTGGAGCGATCGCAGAGAGCGGCATTAGCATTAGCACCGGTGCGGCTGCTGCGGCAGTGACGAGCAATGCCACCGAGGAAGAGAAGACCGGGAGCACCAATGCGGCGGGAACGGGCGTGCGCATCCTGAAGAAGACCATGTCGACGGACTCGATGCTAGACGACAAGTCGTCCACGGCCGGTGGCCAGAGTAGTAGCGGCGGCGGCACGCCTAGCAGCGCCAAGCAGCGCAAGTACGAGCGCAAGACTAAGCGCTTCATCTGGCCCGACGAGCTGCATCGGCTCTTCGTCGCCGCCATCTTTGACGGTGCGTGTGCATGCAAAACATTCGAAGCAGCTCTCTTGTGTGTGTGTGTCTTACGCTTACCGACCTTAATTCTGGTGGTACTTTTATGGATGCAGTTGGCTTGAAGAACGCGTCGCCAAAAGCGCTACTGGGGGTACGTCCATTCATTATCAGTCGTTATTCATTCTCACTCACTCGCAAATTCAAAAGTTGCTGACTGTATCTCTGTGTGTGTACTTTTGATTTGAATTCCTGTAGCTCATGGGCGCGGCTGGCCCGGACTCTGGCCTCACGACTGAACACCTGAAGAGCCATCTGCAGAAGTACCGACTCAACTACGAGCGCTCGCGCGCCGAATTCCTCGAGTTCTACGATCACAGTGCGAAGAAGAACCTCAAGCGCCGCCGCAAGAATGGCAACAAACCGGGCGAGCACAACACGATGTTTGTATTCCCGATCTCGCACAAGAAGCGGAAAGGCGGCGAAGGTGGCGGTGACAGCGACGACAGCAATTCGGACAACGACTCGGACGACGACGCGGTCGAGGAGATGAGCGACTCGACGCTAGAGCACACGACGCCGCGAGGCAGCGGCGCCGGCAACTCACTGCTCGAGCGCACGGGCAGCTTCACGAGCATGATGCAGCAGGATCCCAAGGACCCAATGGCCGTCGCCGCTGCTGCTGCGTACGCCCAGCGAAGTCAACAGCAGCAGCTTCAGATCCAGAACTCGATACTCAGCAACTCGGCTATGAACGACCCCCGCGCAAGTTTCTGCAACAGCAGCAGCTCGCAGGCGCAGGCGATGGCGGCTGCCTACGCTGCGAACCAGCGGAAGGTGAGTCTCACTGGCGGTAACAGCAGCAACAACAGCAGCAACAACCGCGCGATGGCAGCTGCTGCCGTTGCGGCGGCGGCGTTCCGATACCCTATGGGGCTTCCAATGGGAGCTGGCACTGGTGGTCCAGGCAGTGCATCAAGTGGAGGCCAACTAGGCGAGCTGAGCGACCCGCAGTGGAACATCTTGTCGTCGCTCATGTCGCCGCACATCACGGGAATGAATGGCGGTAATGGAGGTGGTAACATGATCCCCACGAGCGAAGGCATGAACGGTGGTGGTGGTGTCAATGGCGGTGACCAGTTCCAGCTCCACGACGAGCCGAGCGACCTGCAGCTGCAGATGCATCTGGCGATGCAGGCACAGATGAACCTGCATCGACAGATGCTCACGCGCAAAGTGGAAGTCTCGCAGCACCTCATCAACAGCCAGCACGACGGAAACAATAGCAATAATGGTGGCAACAACAACTATGGCTTGGGTTGGGGCGCCAACGCGCAACAACAACAGCAGCACCATCAGCAGCAACAACAGCAACGCCAGCAACATCAGCAGCAACAATACTTCCAGCAAGACCAGCAGCAACAACGGGCCGCCGCCGCCGCCGCCGCCGCTGCTGCACGCCAAGTGCTCGCGAACTCGTCGCACCACCCGCAGATGCAGATGAACCTCGCCGCGAACGCCGCTGGGATGGGCAACAACAACAGCAGCAGCAGCAACCAGACGCCGCGGCCGTCTCTGGCTCCTCGCACCAGCAACAACAACAACCTGGCTGCGACGACCTCGGCGATGGCGTCCTCCTCATTGGGCATGGGCAACACGTACGCCGCCGCTTCTGGGCAGCGAGGAGGGATCCCAACCAGCGTCGGACCCGTGGACGTAGTAAACGTGCTTCTGAATGACAATGGTGGACCGGACGAGACCCTCGGCGCGAATCTTGGCTTTGACAAGAACTCTGGAGGTAACAACGGTCCGTCAGGCGCAACAGCATCGGCAGCAGCTCCAGTGGACGACGACTCGCTCGACCTCTACCGATGGGATCGCATTGACCTGAACGTAGAGCTGGACGACGACGACCTCTTTGGCTTCCTCAAGTCGTAAAGTGGTTGGCGCTGTCAGAGTGTGTGTGGGGGGGGTGCGGTGTGCGTGTGCGTGTGTTTTTCCTCGTATCCGCCAAGAGAACGCGGTATTTATTCCAGTAAAGATGATGTACAGAAGAGAAGAAGAGAGAGAAGCAAGCAAACGAGCACTTGGTAGTCGGATGTATATAAATGGAGACTCTGAAGCGAATCTCCATGAGGTGGATGCAGATTGACCTCTTGTTCCCAACGCCACTGACTCAGTTCAGAGAGAGAAGAGAGAGAAGAGCGCGAGGGATGGATGGACGCGAGGGCCGACAGGAAGTGCTCGCGTCTCAGAGGATTTTAGAACTAAGACGAATAACGGAAGAGCAATCTGTGATCCATTCTCTCTTTCACTTGGCCACTTTGAGCAGAGAGCCTTGCTGTCGATTAATTAGCAGGTGGTGGTGACATGTTTGGAGATTCTGTTGAGCTCTGTGTAGCTCATGGGATTCCTGGAGATTCGCTTGTGAAAATGACGAGAGTGTACTTACTGTACAGAGGAGATTGACAAATAGTGAGATGGCGAGTGGTCTGGTGTTGCAGAAGGCTCGTCACGGAGCTCATGGAAAGAAGGGATGTGTCACCATTCACAGTATTTCCTATTTGTCGCGTTAAGATTGGCTACCATATATATATGAGCTCGAGAGCCTTGAGCTCTTGAGAAAGTTGAGAACTTTTCATGCTGGTGTTGAAAATTCTCACCAATTCAACAAACAGGTGAGGATTCTTAGTTGGCACTGCATTGCTGCTGCGTCGGCCATACTGTTGCTGTGCTACGTCGTCGTGCGGCGCGAGCTCTTCGTTATCGTTGCGTGCTGTCCTGGGGGGTTAGTTGGCTTCCTTCTTGTGCTGCTGTTGCTGCTCCAAACAAACAGCAAGTGGCTCAGATCCGGACCCGAGCCATTTCTTATTTGAGCGAGAATTCTCACCTTTTCTGATAGTTAAGCTATTGTCAATTCTCAGCATTTTTTTTTCCATTATCCAAATTACCAAATGCAAATACAAAACTTGCTGAGTGCTTCAGACTACCTGAACGTATCGACATGCAGGTAATCAAGACTCGCACACCTCATTCCGACCCATAGTGTTCCCAGAGACGGTCGAAGTGTCGCTTCATGCACTGGAGGATGTGGTCGCCACGGTGAACCACCACAGTCTCATCGTTTTTTCTGACTCCCCGTTTGCTCCAGTTCAGCGAACCGTGCAAGAGATATTCGCCGTCAATAATGCAAACCTGTTTGTCCAATTCCATCCAGCAACAAATGTTGAGTGACCGCAGACCGTCATCACAACCGCAATGAAAGCAAACAAGAGAGCACTTACTTTGTTATGCATTGTACGACTGGAAAAACGAACTACGATGTTGTTGCTGATAAGCAGGTCGATCTGCGGTCCGCGCAGTCCTGCTTGTCCTTTGTCCATCAGAATCCGGACCTCAACGCCTTTCACCGCCGATATGGCTATCAGAAGCGCTCGTCGCAACTAAAATAACACACACATCAATTATAATTAAAACACAAACATCCGGCACAAATGCTTCGAGTTGCCATTACGTACCGGTTTGCATGTGAAGCAGTAGACACTGACGTCAATCGTTGCTGTCGTGTTGTCAATGTACTTGATCATAGACAGCAGCGACGATTCCTCCGAGTGCGCTTTGACACAGCAGGTGTGGGCACACCTGTCACGCTCGTGAAAGTCTCGACATGACCACGCTTTGTCAGGAAACACGAGTTCCTCGATGCACGACTCACCAGTGGGTCTACCTGGGTTGGGGTCAAGCGTCTGAAGCTGTCGTGAAAGCGTCGATCTCCCCACCTTGATCGCTTTCGCCACCTTCGTAGTCTTCCATTCCAACCCCTTCTTTTCATAATCTAAGCGATCTCGAGGACGTCCGCGGTAATTGCGATGGTCGTGCGTTCACTGGTAGCTTTTGTCTTCTTAGCCGTGGTTTTTGATGGCCTTGGTGGTGAAGGTGTTGCCTCTGCTCGCGCCATGACCAAGGAAGGCTTGCTCTGTCGTCGCGCGATTCCAAGATGGAGCGAGAAGAACGAGGAGATGCAATTTTTTGCGAGCTGGTGCATGTTGAAGACGCTCACGTCTGAGAAGCCTGAGACTGAGAATCCAGATCTCTCAAATCGCATTTTTTCCAAAATGCATAAGCTGAGAAAATGCATATTCCTCAAGCTCACACTTTTTCAAAGCGTTTGGCTCGCATCGCAAAAATGCTCACAGCTTCTTCCTTTCCGAGCCAGCCTGGGTTGTGCAAATCCTCGCGCGCCTTTAAACCCAGAATGGTTCGGATTCTCTAAACGAACTCGCAAGTTTTATATCACGATGATTAGCATAAAAAAATATTGAGTTAGAAACCATCTGAGGAAGACAACACCGGATTAAAAACATCTAAGAGCGAAAACACCGGATAAAAAAGAAAGCATCGGGTTAAGAAGATCCATCTCATTCTCGAGTCAACTTATTATCAAAACTAGGTATTCACTAAACAGCAATTAGCTCGTGTTTCTATAACAGGATAATCGAGTTAAAAAATCGTGACCTATTTTCATTTTTGAGTCATCTTTGTGTGGGTGATGGGTGAGAAACCTACTCCAAACAGCAATTGGCTCGGATTGTGTAAACCGATATCGATTAAAGCAGATAAGAATGAGGTGACGCCTCATTTTGGACAACTCAGAAATGTCGTTTAAGCATTCTGGACGTGCAGCGGACATTTTTGACGCTGAGGATGGTTGCTGTTTGAAGGCTATCCTGGTTGCGCTCACTCGCTTTACGAAGGCAACGAAGACATGGGCAAGCACGCGTTCGTGCGCAATGCGGTGCTAGTGTTCAGTTGGGCGACGGTGGCGAAGGAGTATGCCCTGGACGTAATCTACGGCATGGGACAGTCCATGGAGCCCGTCGTCCCCGACGGCTCCGTCATTCTTGTGGAGAAGCTCTCACGCCGCTGGCGGGACTGGGAGCGCGGCGACGTCGTGCTGCTGCGCTCGCCCACACGTAGCAACGGCGCCACGATCTGCAAGCGCATCCTCGCGCTGGTGCGTTATGTCCTTCCAAGTGATTGCTGTATGAGGTGCTTACTAATAAGGCGCTTGCTTGTGCTTGTATGTGTGTGTGGTCATTGCGTGTGTCGTTTTGACAGGAGGGTGACGTGGTGCAGCTCCAGCCGCGCTTCGACCAGAGCCGACAGGAGACGATCACGGTGCCCAAGGGCCACGTGTGGGTCGAAGGCGACAACCCGACGCTATCGGTGGACTCGCGGCACATCGGCGCCGTCCCCGCTGCGCTGGTTCTCGGACGCGCGCGAGCGATTGTGAGTAGTGTACACATTCACAACCGAGTCACCACAAACGAGATTTATGTGTGAGTGTGCGACCCCATGAACTGACCAGTGCTGTCGAATTCTGTGCGTTTGCTTACCTGTAGGCGTGGCCGTTTGACCGAGCGTCCGTGATTTGATAGAGAGGAAGATGGTGTTGATGCAATGGCGGCTAAATGTGTTGACTGGAATGGAGCCTGCAGGTTATGGAGATTAAAAGCTACAATGTGGAGTGTGCAATACCTATCTATTATCCCATCTCAGCGCCGCACTACGCTACATGTCAACAATCACTACAGTAGGCTTGCTTTTCTCGTCACTGTCTGTGTTACGGTTTGGCTCTCTCTCTCTCTCTCTCTCTCATTCTGCACGCTCTCACTGGCACTTCGGAAATGAAGAGATGCGCGCCACTCATTCTATTCGCCATTATCATGCCGTCGCAGCATTTGCGCGCTTCTCGCCACAATTGGAGCAGAACCTGGCGGTCGGCGGCTGGAACGCAGTGGAGCAGTGCGGACAAATGGCGATCTGGATTTCGGGCGCCGGCATCGCGCTCGCCACAAACGTCATCGTGCTGGCCTGCCACTTGGCCTCCTGCTCGCGTAGCTTGGCCTGGTAGACCGAGTGATAGTAGTCCATGCGCTCGAGCTCCTCTCTCGCGTCCGCCAGCAGACTGCGGATGCGCGCTGGGTCCTGCACGTCCGCGTCGTGGCGAAACTTCATCTTGACGTACGCGCGCATCATTTCGCGCTGCTCCCACGCGGGGCAGCGGCGCGCCGAGCGCAGGCACTGCGCGTAGAGCCCCAGCACCTCCCGCTTCAGGATGGCTCGCGCGGCGCTGGTTGCCATCGCTACTTGTCAAACGAAGCGAAGAATGGAAAGGTCCTTTTGCCTTTTCAAACGACGGCGCGACTTCGGTAATTTCACTATGGGTCTCGTCTGCTTAAATCTGTGCCAAAATACCGTCCATAGTGACGGAAGTGAATAGTATGGAGTTTTGTATGCCTTCCTATTGCAGCACAATTTTGCCACGACAACTTTATTAATGTCCAAAGCAACAAGACTAGCCAGTCAATACACAAGCAGCGCTGAGCGTACTAATTTACGGAGAATAAAATGAAAGCAGAATAGTGACCAAATGAATCGCGACACCGAGCCATTTTGATTTGACCGAATGAATCGCGACACCGAGCCACCATTCTGAATTGCCTTGCCTCGCCTCACCTTGCCTGCCCACCGCTCGCTCGCTCAACCAGACCGCAGGAACGCAGCAACAACAAGCCGAGAAGATGTCGTCGGGATTCGGATTCAAGGGCCGCGAGGGCCGATGCTACCGCTTCTGGAAGGACGTTGAGGAGTGTAGCGTACGTCTCCTTGTGCTACTAGCGTGTGTGTGTGGTGTGTACTTGTGACATCATGCTCACGCTCTCTCTCCTTCCTATCTCTTGTTGCTTCCTCCAGAAAAACACCGAGTTCTCGGGCCAGTGCGGCAAGCAAGTGGAAGATTACTTGGAGTGCTTACATCACAAGAAGGAGGTAATGTGGTGCTGCTTCTGTACAGAAGGGCTGCTGATTGTGTGTATGCGGGCTGCGAATACTGACATGCGAATATCATTGTTATTACTCTTTGTGCAGCTCACCCGCATGAACGCGATCGTCGTGCAGAAGGAGAAGCAAGAAGCTGCGGCCCACGGCGGCGGCGCGGACGAGGGCCACGGGCATTAATTTAGATTCCTCGTCGGTCAGTCGCGAAAAACAAGAGCCGCGTACACAAGCGATTATAAAGAGAGCTGTCGTCGCGACTCAGAAAAGAAGGGAGCAGCAGCAGCGGGATGGCGATTAAGGATGCGCTGGATGGACCACCAGAACCCGCGACTGCTGGCTGGTTGCATCAGAATGGAGAGCAAGCAGAAGGAGAGCAAAACACACACAAAAATCAGTGAAGAAGACAAACAGACACAGGGAGAGAGACACGCAGCTGTTGCCGCCTTTTGAGTGCATGAATGGAATTCAAAAGGAAGAGACGTGTGTGAGTGTGTGAACGATCTTTTCTGCTTGTCTGTTGTGTATGCCCTTGTGTGCCTATGAAATGTGTGATTATGGTTCTCCCCAAGCTTTTCCTGTTTGTTCTTAGCAGCACGATGATATTTCCCAGATGCCTACAGGTTTACACGCGCCGTGCTTCCATCGAACGCTAGCAAGATCAGCGAAGATCGCCACAACAAGTGCAGGTCATCCCTTTCGCTTGCTAGGTTTCCTACTCATTTACTCTCGCTTGCTTGTAGGTTTCCTTCTGATAGCCATGATCCAGCTGCACTCAAGCTCATTACGTCAAACGAAAAAGTGATATCGTAGGTCCTGGATGAGCCCAAGACAAAAAGCTCAAGCAAGCCACCAGGAAATCAGCCACCATCGGCACAACCGCTCCAACCAAATCCATTTATCAAGAGCGCATAATCCCAAATTTCTTCTGCGAATCGCGTACAACCCGGACGCCACTCGCAAGACCGCCATGTGCGTGTTGAGTGCGTCCATCAATGGAGATCGCTTTTTGCAAACGAGGAGGATACCTGGGCATCTGCTTGTCGAAAGCCGTACTTTCCCAAAATTGATCATGCCATTAAAAAAAACTATCGTCAATCGAGCACGCTCCTTGGGAAAGTTGGTCAGCCCCATGCTACCACGTAGACCTAGCAACAACAGAGGCACTGTATACGCGCGGTCATGCGCTGTGCTTTTACGGCCTGTGCCATGCCATTTCGTATTGTCCACCACATTTGCTCCATGCAAAGTGTGTTGGCTAATTGCCCACCTCTCCTGCTGCGTGTTGAGGCAGATCGCATACCTTCGTGCAACCTCTCGTTCGAAACTGATTGCCTTTTCGTTTTTCTGAGCAACAAACACAACGTCGGAAGGAAAGTGGGAAAGCATGGAAAGAAAGTGTCAGTCAGTTTGCACCAAGCGAAAGCAAGAAGGATAAGGAGCCACCACGAGAGAAAGCAAAGTCCATTGAGCAACTGGAGGCGGCAAGTGTGAGCAACTACATAGCACCACCATACAGCAGCGTACAGTACGAGCGAGCGTCTGCGATTTGTGTTCGCATTGCCATTTGCGTGCGGCTGACTGCGCGGTTGAAGATCGTGCGCTTTGCGACTGTGGAAGATCCACATTTGCCACCAGCACCACTGCTCTGCTTTGTATAAATACCAGCGAATCGGACGACGTCACCACCACCCACACAGACAGAGAATAAAATAGTAGCAGCAGCGGCAACGCGAGTGTGTAAGAGGCAGATCGACATCGGCACCGCCCTCTCACTTACAGTGTGACTCTACAAGGCGACCGACCGACAGACAGATTTGGCTGGCCGGTTAACTCACGAGAGACCAAGGTGTCGCGCCGCGCCACCGCGATGGACAAATACGAGGAGATCAAGTGCATCGGCCGCGGCAGCTACGGCACCGCACACCTGGTGACGCTCCGCGGCTCGAACGAGAAGTACGTGGTCAAGAAGATCCCGACGGAGCTGCTCACAGAGAAGGAGAAAGCACAGTCGTTCCGCGAAGTGGAGCTGCTCGCGAAGCTCAACCACCCAAATGTCGTCGAGTACCGCGAGAACTTTGTCGAGAAAGACGTGATCCACATCGTCATGGCGTACTGCGACGGCGGTGACCTCGCCGAGAAGATCCGCGAGCGCGTGAACCTGCTGGAGAAGACACCAGTGGATGACGACGAAAGCCGGCAGCGCGCGTACTTTGACATCGGCCAGATCCTCGACTGGTTCGTGCAGATGGCGATGGCGATCAAGTACTTACACCAGCAGCGCATCCTGCACCGGGACCTCAAGACGAGCAACATCTTCCTCACGACCGAGAACGTGATCAAGCTGGGCGACTTTGGCATCGCAAAGACGCTCGACTCGACGCTCGACCAGGCGAAGACCGTTGTGGGCACACCCTACTACATGAGTCCCGAAGTGTGCGAGAGCAAGCCGTACTCGTACTCAAGCGACGTCTGGTCGCTCGGCTGCGTGTTGTACGAGATGTGCGCACTCAAGCACGCATTCGACGCGCCAAACATCATCAGTCTCATTTTCACCATCGTGCGCAAAGAGGTGAGTCCAATGTCCTTTACACTGTGAAAGTGCCATCGAACAGTTACTAATATGGATATGCCCTGTAATGCGTAGTGCGCGCCACTTCCCGGACATTTCGACAGCGAGATCTCGGGTCTGCTCAAGAAATTGCTCGACAAATCTCCTGAAAACCGGCCGTCGATGGACCAGATCTTCATGATTCCGTACATCCGCAACCACATGGAAGGATTGGTAGCTTCCGGAGGATCACTGCGCGTCAACTCGATGGTGCGTCGGCCTCTGGGCGGACCACCGAAGCGGCGAATGCACGCGAAGAACATGATGATGCGGCGTTCATCCATCGAAAGCATCAAGCGGAAACCGCGACCAACAACCTCAACCTCGGAGTCATCATCATCATCACAACGCACAGCAGCAGCACAATGGATCCCAATCACGCCCCTGGACTCGGATGAGTATTATTTAAATCAGACCGAGCGAGAAAATGATCTGGAGCTGCTCGATGCGAGCATCCTGGAAGAATCGCAATTGGACCTGCGTGCTCCCGAGCGAAGCCGGACACCTGAGTCAGGTGTCCGACTCAGGCGACCTGAGCCGCTGATGTACTTTGCGGAAGAGACCAAACCCCAAGGAGTTGCCAATTTGCCTGAGCGACAGCAAGTGCGAGGGTACAACAAACAAGTCACCGCGTGGGGAGACGAGCCTTCGCCATCGACAGATCAGAGTTATGAAGCTGAGCAAGAGTATGATGGTGAAGATGGTGTCGAAGAAGACATCGATTCGCGGTTCCAGGCTGAGGCGGAAGAGTTGATGAACCCGAATTTCGAAAATGAGTACAGCGAGGAATGCATGGATAGTTTGCAGATCTACTACAGCTCCAAGTCCTCCAAGGCGAAGAGCAGCAGGCGAGAGAATACGCGTTTCCGAGCGCAAAAGCAAGGCTCTGAGTGTCGAAAGTCTCCTGCTTCATCACCGTTTCGTCCAATTCGCGCATTCCAGGCAGACGACGAATGTCACGACGGAGATAAACTGGAAGGCGAACAGACGCATCGAGTGCTGGCTCCAAAGCTATTGTTTCCGCTCCATGCTAATGGTAACTCGACTGTGACCATTGTCGAACCAAGTTCATCATCCTCGGTTGATGCGTACGAACAATGGGGGAGACACGTAGCACATGACGACGCGACGCTACTGCAGCTTGAAGAGGTGTCTTTCAACGCGGAAGCGATGGACAATATCGAGATGCGCGAGTCCAGCGTCTCGCTCAGCGATAGCGGGATCCTTCGTGTTCTGGAAGAGGAAGCCGATAGCTCCTGTGACGATGACGACGATGACAGCAGCGATAATGGCGACGACAGCGGCGACGAGGGAAACGACTACACGTCGCTCAGCGAGTACGAAGCCGAAGAGAACTACTACAGCGACGACTCGGACTTTTACGAAGAGAACGACACGCAGTACAGCGACGACTTTGAAGACGGCGATGCCGAGGTCATCGAGTACGCGAACGACGAGTTTTCTCCTGACGACTCGTTCGACGGCGACTATCAGGTCTCCTTGGTGCTGCCCTCTGTTGGGATTGCTGCTGGTGGTGGAGCTGCTAATGGCTCAGCGCAGCCAGCGCTGTCGCTCTCGCCGACGAGCAAGAAGCAGCAAAAGCCGCCGACCGAGGTTCAGTGGGTCATGCGGAACGTCGCGCAGAGTCTCCTGCAGAGCCACGACGATCTCACCGTCGCCTAAACAAAACCACCCTCATCGTCAGTCCGTCAGTTCGTCTAATCTGTTACCATCATCGTAGTTTCAATATGTAGAACGTCTTCTTTTTCTTTTCTTCAAATTAATACAAGCCCTCAGCTCTCTCACTTGCTTTCTTGTACGATACATCCTCAACGGCGCACTTGTTCATTCGGCGCAGCTCGGAATGCCATAATTGCGTCGCTTCCGCATCGCAAATCGAGCTCCTGACCGGCGGGCACGAAGAATACCGAGCCTTTCACTAACTTGAATGGGGTCGCGTCTTCCTCCCCACTGCATGTGCCGTTGGCACTTCCCGAAATCACGAGCACCACGGACGGCGCGTCGATCGTGCGCAGCGCATAGTGCTGGTACGACGCGATCTCAATCGCCTCCACTTGGAACTCGGGCACGGGTGCCATGTACAGGCGCGCCATCTCATCAATCTTGTCGCCCGAGAAGATCGCAGGTGGTCCCGTTCTGTATTACCAAATGCCCATCACACCACAAAAGTAACAGTATGAGGACTTCATGCAAACCAGTAGAGCCCAGCAACTACAAGCACATGTATATAGAATTCGTACCGGTACGTGAGCATCTGATGCAGCGTGACTTTGTCGATGAACTTTGGCGTCAATCCCGCGCGCACAACGTTGTCCGAGCACGCCATGCACTCAATGCAGTCCCCAGATAAATAAGCGTGCGGTTCGTTGGCGCCGAGGTACACGGCTTCACCTGGCTGCAGCGTCAGGTAGTTCAGGATGTACGGGCAAAAGCAGCCAATGTCGTCACGGTACTCCTCGTACAGGCGCAGCACGAGCGCTTCCACCGGCGTCAACGCATTAGCGTCTTCTTGCAAACGCTTCTGCAATCGCGTGCGCAGGTGCTTGAGCTGCAGTGCCACGGTCTCTGTGTCTGTGTAGATGAAGCTCTTGAAAAATGCGCGCAGCGACGCATCATCCTGTTTGGCGATGAATTGCTGGACGACTGCACACAGGTCATGGATAGGCAAATCGCAACAAGATGTCAGGATCGCATGTACAACAAAGACAATCGCACGCATTGTCTATGCTGCAGCACAAAATATTCGCTTACCGTCTTCATCGACGAGAGCGCGCAGCTCTGGCACGGCGCCAAGGTTCTCGGCAATCTCGCTGATCGTTCGGAATTGTGACCTGCGCCCGCCAAACAAACGACAGTCGCAATGTTAAAAGGGCCACGATTCCACTTGCATCACGAGGCGGTCAAGAACTTGCAGATAAACATTCGCAGACAACTTACAGAGCTTCGAATCGCGTGAGCGCAATCGCCATCTCCGGTTTGTGGTTCGCATCCTTATATAACTCGGGCTTGGTCGCGTGCAGTTGTCGCGCGAGCTTTACATCCGGGTGCGCCTGGATCGACAGCGCCTTTTGCACCGAGAGCACCTTAAATAAAAATGGCAAATCGCCTGGAGTGGACCCCATTGCCTCTGGGTGCGCCTGCTCGTCGAAATGCAATGATGCGTCACACATGGTCAGGATCTTCATGCAATGATAGCAACAGTAGCAGCATGGGGGTTCTCATGCTCACCTTCAGCCAGTCCTCCAGCAGCTCTGCTGGCTTTCCGTCGCGCACCACTCGAGAAGGTCCGTTTGGGTGCGTTCCCATCCTGCACATACATCAAACAAAGCAGTGCAATCAATTCACGTCAGTCGGCTTGTTCAACATGCAACGAGCAGTAGCAATGACCATCGAGCAATGATCGGTGCCGTACCAAAACTCTGCGTACTTGCTCTCCGGGTCGACTTGGAACGCCGGATCGCCTCCAGCCTACACGTGTGCATGCATTCACACAGCAAAATTGTCAACATTGACCATCAAGCAGCGCAACGTAACGCACAAAATGATTTGCATCTCCCTCCTTGCACCTTGAGCTGCGCGACGAAGCTCTCGCCGCCGAGTTTGCCCCACGCGTAGGACTGCACAACGCAGTGCAGTTCGGGCATCGTGGCGAATCGTTTAGGAGTAGTGCTTGTGGGGAAGGGGGCAAATGGCGCAATGGCACACGTCCGCGCACGCGTAAGTTCGCTCGTGGGCGGGAGCTCTTCGGTCGGACACGCGAGAGTCCTACACTTTCTGCACCCGCGTGTGCTTGACAGACAAGATGACAATGGGGCGATCCTTTGAGCACGGCAAGCAGCGCACTTAACCGAGGAGATAGGAGGGACCGGGCGGGACGACGTCCATTTTTTGTATGGACAGTTCTCTGTGCGCGGCGACAGACAGGGGCGGTTAGGGCGGTGAATCAAGTTCCATAAAACGCACAGCCCAGATGGTTCCACCCAAGCACCGCACCTAAGCGGGAGCAACCCACACTCTGACCCGGCATTCATTTGGCTGGTCAAAGCGCCACACTCACACACACAGACTGATCCAGATTCAGTCAATCAGACACGCAAGCAAGCGAAAGCGCAACAACATGGTCAAGCACTGTCAGGTGTGCACGACCGGAGAGGCCAAGTACAAATGCCCCACGTGCCGCGCGCCGTACTGTAGCGCCGCGTGCTACAAGGCGCACAAGGAGGTCCCATGCGCAGCACCAGCAGCAGCGGCAGCGGCATCAACAGCATCAACAGCATCAACAGCCCTAGCGAGCGTCAACGGCCATCAACAGCAGCAACACCCCCAGCAACCATCACTCTCGGCGCACTCCAGAAATTCGGAGCGCCACCATGAAGAGCTCGAAATGGATGCAGCGCAGCTTCTGTCCACCAATCAGCTCAAGGTACTGCGCACGTTACCCATTGTGAACACGTCAGTGGAGAACCCAGCGATCCGCGCGCTGCTCACCAAGGTATGTTTGTGTGTGCGTGTTGCTTCTGCTTGGCTGCTTGGTGATGGGACATTTTGGCGTCATCGGCACCTCTTTTTCTGCTTGGTGCGACTTTCCTTCCATGTGGCGGGTCTTTGATGGCTAACGGATTGTTTATTTCTTGCGCATGCACTGCTTGTCGACATCCGCCTCACTCTCTGCTGCTGTGCCGTATTGTATGCTTGTACACTTATTGCTTCACGTCTTTGCCTCTGCTTGCTTGCTGAAGATCGACACGAGCGGCAATCGCTTGAAAGAGTTGGAGAAAGCGCTGTTGGACCCGACGTTCGCGAGCTTCATGTACCAGACGCTGGACCAAGTTCATGCAAAGACAACATAGAGAGAAGTATCGCTTCATTGAGGGTATCATGCTAGAAATACGCGAGTTCAATGCCTACGGCAGTTCACGAGGACGCTCCTGTTGCATTCAGCGTTTGCAGTTTGTCATATATATATCAAGATGAGCATCTAGACTGCTTTGGAAATAACGTTACTGATGTGCGAAGCTCGTTTTTGGTGCTTTCATACCGCTTCGCGAAGAAGTGTTCACTGCATGCTCACTCATTGGAACGTTGGAACTCTTGAAGATCGTTCATGAGTCTGTACATATACCGTAGCTACCAAAACAACCCAGCCTTTTTGTCGAATACTCTTGTGTAGATATTGTATATGCGTGGTTATTATGAAACTTACAGCACGAAAACGGATCTCTTTGAAGTGGTGTGGGGAGTGTTCAAAGAAGACAGACACAGCAGCATGGCGCACCGCGGCTTCTCGACGTTCATGAACTCGCTCGTGCCGATGGTGTTAGAGCAGTCGCCGCGCGGCGAGCGCGTGTTCGACATTTACTCGCGCCTGCTCAAGGAGCGCATCGTGTTCGTGCACGGGCCAGTGAACGACTCGATGGCGTCGGTCGTCACGGCGCAGCTGCTCTTCCTCGAGTCGGAGCACCCAGAGAAGGACGTGTTCATGTACATCAACAGCCCCGGCGGGATCGTGAGCTCCGGGCTCGCGATCTATGACACGATGCAATACATCCACCCGAAGGTCAACACGCTCTGCATGGGCCAAGCGGCGTCCATGGGAGCGCTCCTGCTCGCGGGCGGCGCTCCTGGTGCGCGCTTTGCGCTGCCGAACTCCAGAGTGCGTCATGTTGCTGTTGTTGTTTTCATCAGCTAAAGCTTGCTGGGTACACTGACATTTGCATGACACCATTTCTGGTTCATTTGTGATATTGCAGATCATGATCCACCAGCCGTCGGGCGGCGCGCAGGGCATGGCGAGCGACATCGCGATCCAGGCGGAGGAGATCATCAAGCTTCGCGCAAGGTACGGTAGCTTTTCAAAGTCGCAACTTGCTCATAGCGCTTTTGTAGCGTGTTTGTTGATTGTTGAATTATGTGGACGTCGGCAGGTTGAACGGACTCTTTGTCAAGCACACGGGGAAACCCCTCCAGGCGATCGAGAAGGCGATGGATCGCGATCTTTTCATGGAGCCAAGTGAGGCAGTAGACTTTGGGATCATCGACTCCATCATGGAGAAGCGCAACCTCCCTGCGTCTGAACATTAGCCACGTGAGTAAGTCTCTCTGAGTGTGTCTGCGACGGACAGTAGGGGGACCTCATAGAGCTCCTCTTCAGCTTCTTTTTGTTGGCAACTTGTATCACATGTTCCCCAACATATAACGACATACATACATAAACAAACAAAAAATGACGATACAGACATCCAAACAACCGCTGCGAGTACTTCAATGTGAAAAGAAGGGAAAGTGTCGATATTTGTTTGCTGGCATTGGCTGCTGATTACGAGCGCCATACTCTGCTGTTCTTCTTGCTTGTTCTCCATTCCTTCCTGGCAGTTCTCACGACCAGCAGTAGGCAGCAGAGGTTCACCGACTGACTGACTGACTAGCTGGCTGTTTGGTTCGTGTCTTCTCTCGCTTATTCGTCAAGTTCGCCTTCTGGCTCATCGGCCAAGCCCAACTCCCACGACAGGTCTGGGAGGTTGTTGCCGCGCTTCGCCTGCAATATGGAAATTAAAAGAAAACACACACGCATTATTCGTCAGTCGCCAGCAACCCCATGAACACAATCCTCGCATGTACATATAAACAAAGAGAAATATAGGTGGCTCCTCATCGCATTGCTCCCGATATGAACTATTCACATCACGTGACGACACCAGCAATCAAGTGATAGATAAAGCCAAGTCCATTCCTACGTGAAACGCACCGCTTGTCTCCAGGAGTCTGGATTGTACACCGTGATGACACCCATGAGCGTGAGTAGTCCGCCGAGAGCGACGCCGAGGTGCTTGAGTGCTTGGTACTTTGGGATGTGCGGCGCGTCAAAGTCGATGAGCGTCTCGGGGGCCACGCCGTCATTCCACACCAGCTCGGCCTCTTCGTGCAGCGGCTGCGATGGCGCGGCGATACGCGCGAACGGGGGTGGAGGCGGGCGATGGTGGCCGCCGCCGCCGCGCGTGATCTGCGCGCTTCGTCGGATGGCGACGCTCATGCCGCCGCGGAGGGCGCTGCTGATCGCCTGGGAGCTCATACTGGCGCGTTCTTCTCGGTCCTGATCGCAAACTCGCCGTCCGTTCCGTCAGTCCCCTCCTCTCTCAATGCGTTTGACGCCGTTCGCTTGTGCAGCGCGATTTCATTTGGGTAAAGTATCGCTCTTTTAACCAGCAATTTCGAGGCAAGAGTGAGTATTTTGTGTCAGCCAAGCCTAGTCACCGGTTTTTGATAAGTATATCGGATGATATACCAGTATCATCGGTTAAGAGTGAAGATGCTGATTGGCTAAAATTTTGTCCTAGCACTGATTTGGTGAAATTATTTTTCCAGAATTGGGGAGATTTCTTAGAAACCTTTGACAATATTTGAATATGACAAAAATGAGCTCTATGTTGTCTTTTTTTAATAAAAATTGGTGATAAAAACACGGATTGTGTTTGCTGACGCACAATACCGTTGTGCTTGAGTTTGTTGTGATGTGCATTTTACCACCCACTCATTTAGTCAAATCTTGAACAGGTCATTGTGTTTAGTGATCATAACTTGGTATTTACGGATATACCTGAAAGACGGCCATAAATACTAGTGCCATTCAGTTTACATATACAGATAAACCTGGCTAATTTTATCCCTGAGAAACATGATATCTTGCTATACATGATAAGGTGTTGATCCACCAATTCCGTTTCTATATAAATGTATTGAGTAAACTTGATAATGGGCAAAAATGATATTTGATCAATAATTTCGTCAAAACTTGATATTCTGGGTCCGGAGTTTGGGTCAGTGGCGTGGGCACGACCCTCCCACGAAACTGGTCTGGGTTCAAATCCCGCCTTCGTGCAGTTCACAAATGTATCATTTTAGGAAACGGGTCGAAAGCTAAAAAAAATGTAGCTGCGTTCAACAACGGAGGTTTTTGAGCGTGCTATCAAGATCGCTTGATTATTGTCTCGGTGCTATTGCATGGTTGGTGCCGCAGAAAAGTATCCACGAATCAGCGTCTGCGTAAGTGAGTTTTCCTTTTCTACCCTCAGCTCCTCGCGCAATCGCTGCTGTAATGTACGCATCCCTCCCATGACAAGTCTCTCTAGATCTGGGTGGTCACCTAGCAAAAAAATGATGGCTCGAACTGCGTCTACTTTGCCCTCGGCGATGCAGCAAATGAAGTCGCCCAGGTCCATCGAGTCGCGGATGCGTAGCTGATGTATTTGCGCCAGCAGGCTGGTGTTCAGTTGGTCATCAGCGTCAATGCGTGATCTGCGAGTGGTCGTACGGCCGAGCACGAGCCCTGTGTGCCGAAAGCACTTCAGAATATTATGCTTGGAACCTCACGCCAGCAGGATTTGATTCATTTCATCGCCGTAAGCTGGTCCAGCATGTAGATGTTGGCCTGCGATCCTTGTTCATCCACATCCAAAGCGTGCTCGAGCTGGCGGTGCCGGTATCGACGCTTGAACGAGGCGATGATTCCGGCGTCCATGGGCTGCAGCTTTGCGGTCGTATTTGGCGGGAGGAACACGACTGTCACGCTCTTCAGCTCCATGTCATGAGTAGTATGCGCCGATGCATTGTCGAGGGGGAGAACGATGTTGCGTTTTTGAGCGCGCATGTCATTGTCGAGCTCACACAGCCACTCTCGGAGTAGGACACCAGTCATCCACGCCTTGAGGTTGCTGCGATAGTAGAAGCCAAGTTGATCCCTTGTCTTCTTTTGGAAACAGCGTGGCTTCTTCGCGTGACCAATGGTGAACGGCTCGCGTTTGTCCGAGCCGTCAGCGTTACACATCAGAGCGACCGTCACACGAGTCTTGCTCTTCTTCGATCCTTCCACTTGTCGTTGGGCGATGGTCTTGTCGGGCGCGAGGCAGTAGAACAGTCCCGTTTCGTCCATGTTGTAGATGTCAGCCATCGGGACCCCTTTCAGGCGCTCCCGGATGGCGTCGCGCTGCGCGGGTATTTCCTCCGAGTTCACGGAGCCGCTCTCACCGTGGGCACTAACTTGCTTGAAGCCGTGACGCCCCTGGAACGCCTGAAGCCACCCGTTCGAAAACAACAGCAGCTGGTCGTCCGGGATGCCGCTCAACGTGGCAAACCGCTTCGCTCTCGCCTTGATCAGATCACCGCTCAGCATCACGCGCTTGGCTTGGCACTGCAGCACCCAATTCGCAAGGGCCTCGTCGACTGCAGGGAACGCGAGCGCTCGCGTCCGCTTGCTCTTGAGGTCGATGTCCTTTACGCGCAGGAACTTCTGGCGATCACGCAGAATGCCGGAGATCGTCCCCTGGACTGGCGCCTTGAAGAGACCAAACTCGCGCTTTGCCTTATCTGCCAGCTGCGACTGTGTGAGAGCGGCGTTTACGTCATGCCACATGCATACCTTCTTCTTTTGTTCATACGTCAGGTTACCAACCTGTTTTGGTCGCGACGGCATCGTTGTTGCGCGGCGAAGGCGAACGACGAAGCGCTTCAACTGGAATTGTGCTGGAATGAGCTGCTGAACACGAATCCGGGCTCCTTTGCTGTTTTTGAGGGCTGCAAATGACTGGAGGGCGTTCGCACCTCTAGAATTTGATTCAATTGTTATATATGATACAATTGCGTTCCACAGGTCATATCAAATTTGGCAGGTTTATTTGTACAGGAATTAGAAGGTTGTGGATCTATGGAGCTTTGTGATGTGAGAAGAACTGCTGTCAATTCACGAGAGGTCAAGTAAGACCAACGACGTATTTTAAAATCGCGAGCGAGAAGCCAAAGTGTTGCTACTGGAAATACTCGCCGATGATATCGCCACGAGTGTGTCGAAGACGGTGAATGTATACGAAGATTAAGAGTATCTCGAGAAAATCTCCAAGCTCAAGGATTGGGGCAACACGGCGCAATCCAAGAGCGGCTAGTCTCGTTGAGGTATATCAACTACACCACACCAATGTAATGGGCCAGTCATTACATGTCTCAGTACGTATCTCATTACATATCTCAACAGGTGCTGGGCACCGGAGACGAGGCAGAGAGGAGCAGGACATGTCTCTACAGGGTAAGACATGGGAGGCAGGGCTAAAGGTAGTCAGTTGCGCTCTAGATGAAGTGATGGTGCTGCATCGCCATTATTCATCTTCCCAGGAACCATCTGGCGACGCTGCATCATTGACACGAGAGTTCAAGATTTTCATTCAAGTATAGAATGATGCTTCCTGTTTGGGAATTACTCTGGAGATGCATCCAATGTAACCAGGTGTACCTGAGTTATGCAGCACACTGTACAGAGCGAAGAAGCGTGTGATGAACACCTTCCGCAAGGACTCGTGACGTGGCGGACCTGCAATACCTTTGCGGTCCTATTGCCTGTTTGAACAGAGCAACGCAGGTAGAAAGCTTGGGTTTTCACCACTTGATGAAAAGGGGAAAATTGTAACTGCTCGTTGTGAGCCAAATGGCGGGCTATCACTATCTACGAATTTGTATATCCTATACCCAGATCAAGATAATCCTAGATTGACTGGCTATACGATCTCAGTGTAGTTGATCGGCTATTTGCCCACCTTTATGGCCAATGAGGGGAGCCGTAGATCATGCTGGCTCCAGGTGCAGCTAAATGCGCACCTGACTCTTTGGTCTCCCTTTGGCTCATTCCTTAAATGCCACGGGCTGAATACGGCGAACCTCAGGTTCAGCCTTTAGAATGCTGTACGAGAGTAGCCATTGTTGCGCAAATGTGAATTCGGCATGCTGGAGTTACTGCGGTGTAACCCCAGGTGTGTGCCCCGTTACAACTCCCCAGAGTTCACGGTCTTCAAGAACCATCTGCATATTGAACTTCCACGTGTAGAAGTTCGTTCCATCGAACTTGTTGATGCGGGCGGTGGCAGTCGAATCCATGGTGGTGAAGGAGGAGGCGGCGGCGGTGGTGGCAGAGTCTGCGGGGCTTGGGCTCATAACCTGATGAGCAAAGGCGGCTTGGGTGGTTGGATGCAAAATGCAAAGTGATTGATTGAATGGGGTCCTTAGTTCGCGTGCACAAGTGCTGTATGCTACATCTAACCACCCAACCCGGCTTTTTCAACATAACTGGTGCTACCGGTACTACCGGTAATCACACCGTCGCATATCGAGGTGTCTTCACAACACGCCCGACTTGTCATCACGCTCGACTTCCATGCCGTGGCAGTACTTGAGTTCGCCGAGATCGGACATCTCGAAGCGCTCACTCAACGCACGCTTGGTCGCCGCGAGCAGATCCATGTCGTTGCACGCGAGGATGAGGTCGTCGACGTAGAGCACCACGAACATCATTGCGTCCCCTTCGCGCTTGAGGTACACGCAGTGGTCCATCTCGCACTTGGTGAAACCGATCTTGCGCATGAAGTCGTCGATGGTCTGGTTCCACATGCGAGGCGACTGCTTGAGACCATACAACGCGCGCTTGAGCTTGCACACATGGTCGGGATGCTTGGGGTCGACGAATCCGTTGGGTTGCTTCATGTAGATCTCTTCTTCGAGCAGACCATTGAGGAACGCAGTCTTGACATCCATCTGGTGCAGCACGAGCTTGTACTGCGCTGCGATGCTCAAGATGATCCGAATCGACGCGAACTTGGCCACCGGCGCGAATGTCTCTTCGAAGTCAACTCCGTACTTCTGCAGGAAACCCTT
>JALBZZ010000082.1:0-69975 GCA_038051095.1 Globisporangium irregulare
CCGAATTCTGTTTATTTCGGGGCATTTTCCTCCCTGCTTTTCCCCACCTCATTTTTTCCTCGGAATGGGGTTTTTTTTTTCTCCCTCTTCCCCCCCCCCCCCCCCCCAGTCGTTCGGTGACGGGGTGGTTGATATCCTCGATCGGGTCTCCTCGACAGCAGTGGCCGCCTTTGGCTCATACTCTGTTTTCAGCACATACTTCACGTATCTCCACAGCTGTTGGATCTGGGTTTGCTTCGCGTAGCCGACAGAACGAGCGATCTCCAGTATTGGCGACTCGACAGGGTTCTTTCGCACAATCCACCATGCGAGCGCGAGCATCTGGGATTGCGTTGGTTGGTCATCTTGTTGGCAATTTCGGAAATGAAAAAGCTTATGGAAGACAACATGGTCATCGACCCAAATTTGTAGCGAACCTTGCGTCCCTTTAGCGGCCAATATGAAAAGCATGTCTTCTGCAACATGCAGACCCTTATTTTCTCGAATTCGGCCGGTATTGGAGGGGTCTAATAACCAGAGCGAAGCTCCTGATCGATTTTTGTGATGCGATTTGGTTCAAAAAATTGAAAAAATGTGTCGTGTGTGGTCCACTCTAGCGATGTCAAATCTGACTTTCGATTGTTTTGGGGTATGCGTTTTGCACTGCGTGCCGTCGCAACACGAAAGTACACACGGATCGAATACCGCATGCCACTCTACACCACTGCACGCAATACATTAGATGAGAACGCATGCAGCACTCGCGAAAGCAAGCAACGAAAATACATACAACCTCGTACTAGTACTTGGAAGTATCTATCACTCCAATACGGTTGCGTTCTCTGGTCTTTTGTGAGAGTAAATTCCGAGATAGACAGACTTAATCGACCCCGATATTTTCACTATCGAAATGATTTTGTTGTTTTCGCGCATCGTCCACTTGGTCGGTCGTTTGGTCGGTCGGAAATTGCCTCTGTGCCGTCGTGTGCCGACGTTTGGTACCTTTGTGCCGCCAATCCGCTCTCTCTGTGCCGACATTTCGGCGCCGCAGTGGCAAATAGGCACAAAAAGTGCCAAAATTCCCCAGGCTACCAGATCACAACCGGACCGGACGATCGAGAGGAAGCCAGGTACGAGGAAGGTGTCTTGGGGCAACCACCGGCAGTCGCCATGCACGTGCCTGTGAAGACGACTCCATCAGTCGGTCAGTCACTGTGTTTGTGCGTGCGTGTGCGTCCGTCATTAGCACCGTCGCCATTGTCTTCATCGCCGTCGGGGCAGCGGATCATCCATTCGTTAGTGGGACTGAGTTGGGAATTGCTGCCTCGTCGTGGCTCTTCTTCCTTTTTTTGGTTGAGGAGGGACGCGAGACGAGCAGATGATCAGATGACAAGGCGGTGGATGCTGCTGTTGCTGCTGCTATCGGTGGTGGTGGATGTCCTGGCTGCCTCTATGAGAACCCTCGTGTCTGTATGTGCGCATTGTACTAACATGGTGCACTGTTGTGTGTGGATGTGCAGCAGGACCTCGTGTTGTGTACTGTTTCAAAGACACTCTTTTGTTGTTGTTGCGAGCGATGTCGACGACGATCTTGGTGGAGCAACCGCAGCCGCAGCCACCATCCCATCCAGCGGCGGCAGCGCCGCCATCTTCAGCAGCGATAGCGACGAACGCCTCGACTCCGAGCGCGGGCTCAGCAGTTGCATCCCCGCCACCGCCACTACCGCCACTCGCGAATGATCCGGTGGCGGACGTGAGCATGAACGCTCCGATCAAAACCAGTGACAAAGCGAAGGGATCCGAATCCCCACTGCCGCCACCGCTGGCCTCGCCTCCACAGGCCAAGACTGAGGTCGTAGTTGAAGAGGCGAATGCGACTACTGTTGCTGTATCTATTGGTGAACCACCGCTTGTAACGAAGGATCAGGACGTGGTCCTGGAGAGCGTTGAGTCCAACGCTGCACCGGAAGTCAAGAAAGAAGAAACTGGCAGTAGTGTGGAAGTTCAGTCCCAGCCGCCACGCGAAGGCACGACCCGGAAAGCGCAGCTGTCGCTCGCGCAGAAGCGCTTGGTCGTGCAGATCCAGTTTGTCGAGAACGCGCGCAAGAAGATCGAGGACGAGTCGCATCCGGACATGCAGTCGCGATTGCGCAAGCTCGAGCGTGAGCGTGACGCGCTCCTTGAGCGTGCGAGGCTGCGCGACGAGTATTTACGACACTCAACATCGGTCATCTTTGCATACGAGTGCGACGAAGCGACGAGCGAGTTCGAGATGAGCTGCGAAAAGCTCCGTCAGGACATGCTCGAGGAGATCCACCACGAGATGGAGATCATCAATGACCAGCGCAATGGTGCCGCGTCCTCAGGTGAGCGTGAGTACACTTGTGTCCTTGTGGGGAGATTTGTGCTTGGATGAACAAATCGATGTTGGGGTATACTGACCATTGCATTCGACTACTCGTTTACCTACCACAGCTCGGAAGACGACCCGCAAGACGCGAAGTACGCGTACAAAGAATGGCGAGAAGGAGCCACTGGGAACCTCGGCGTCCGGCTCGTCGTCGTCATCGTTTGCGCTCGACACGGCGCAGAAGATCAAGAAACGCGTGGGCAACGTCTTCCAGCCGCTCGAGAAGAAACTCGCGCAGTCCGAGGTGGATTTCGATCTCCGGGAGCTCAACGGGATCTTTGAGTCCTCCAAGAAGCGCCGCATGGAAATGCCCGGTACGATTTCTTCGTTTGCACACGTGTGGGGGTACTGGCCGTGGCGGCGAACTAGCTAGTTATTCATCATTGCCTGACTTGTTGTGTATCCTTGAAATCAGTCTCGGAAGACTTGCCGGTCGTCAAGTACCACCGCGGCAAGCTGCTCTACCGCGACTGGGTCTTCCAGGAGGGCGACGACGTGTTTGTGCAGCACCACGCGTCCAGTTCCGGGTACATCGCGATCATCGCCGCGGTGACGTCCACCGAAGTGTTTGTGCTCACGGAGAAAGGCAAGTACTGTCGCCTCGTGATCGTGGACTTACGGCAGGGCCGTGTCGGGCTGAGCACACTCACGCACGAGCAGAGCGCCGCGCTGGCAGCTCGGGAAGAGCGCGCGCACGCTGCTGCGAGTTCCTAGAAGAAGAGTGAGAAGTTGATGAGAAAGGATGTTGAGGAGAGGATGATGATGATGACGATGATGAAGCATGTTTTTGATTTAAAAGAAAGGCTTGGGCTGTTTGAGCTTTTGCTTGTTTCTTTGGCTGTATTGATCATCCTCTTTCGTGTTATCAAGCAGTAGTTTACTCTTTCGCAGCAGCAGCAGCAGCAGCAGCAGCCTCCTTTGCGCGCTTCTCTGCGAGGTACTTCTCCGCCGCCGCGATGCGCTTGTCCTCCTTGTCGGCGTACGTCTCCGGCACTGCGAGCCCCACGCGCTTCGCGGATCGGTTCACGATCTCTTGACCCGAGAGCTTCTTCTCGGCGCCGGCGTCCAATTCCCACAAGAACTGTGAATAGAGGTGGAGTAGAAGTGCGTCAGTGGTCACCAATGCGTTCAATTGATGAGAGAGGCCAAGAGAGAGAGGATGATGGTGGGACTATGACGTACCCGCTGCTCCTGGACGCCGTTGAGCATCATGAGGTAGTCGGTCGCTTGCGAGCGGTAGGCGCGCATCTTGTCGCGGTTCGTCTCATGTTGGCGCGCGCGGTACTAACATGCAAAGGCAATAGACGGAGACACTTGTCAATCAAAGCCACCTGCATGAAGAGCCCACACGAGAGACTGAGATACTTCTAGTCGCACCTGCGAGAGGATCTGCTGGGACCACTGGCACGTGCGGATACTCTTCTCAGAGCTGCGCTTACGCGTCACGCGCAGCAGCTCGCGCAGGTTCTTGACGACCTCCGTCTTGGAGCCGATGCGCAGTCCGCCTCTCGTTGCCATTTTTTCTGTCTGCTTGTTTGATTTGCTTGATACAGGTTGCGAATGCGAGCATTCTTGCTCGCTCGCTCACACACACCACAGAGACGGAATCAACTCGCTCGAATCCTGAATTGAAGGGACCCACACTATTTCTACATGGTGTGACCCACATCATGATGAAACAAGGTGGGCCACGTAACTGGCTGTTTAGAAACGCTCTGAAACAGGGCGCTGTTTGTGATTTCTGACTTCAAGACTGAACTTGCTTTGGCAAGTGGATGGAAAGCTTTCGGCAATGGAGCAGGAAAGCATCGAAATCAACATGGCTGCACCACCTCTCTCCTTCACGATCTTCAGATCGTCCGTCTGCACGCAGTTTGCTTGTGGTGCCAGGAGATATGGCAGGAGATGGGGCTGTTGGAGCTTTCTTGTCGTTCCAAGACTCAACGACCCGACACAGATTTCGTTTGGCACATAATAACTTGCGCAGAGCTGCCTGCAGACACGAGCTGCCAACTTTACGCTGCAACAGCGACATCGATGCTCCAATAGACATGTTGTATTCACAAAGAGGCCGTACACCGTATACGCACACGGCTGCTTGTTCATTCCAAGTGGTCCAGCATCCCTCCTGTCCACAGGACATGTTGAAGGATTACGAATCGCATTTTGTGCGATTCGTAATCCTCTTCTAGATGGCGTCATCATCGCGCGAGCGACAAAAGTATTTTTGGCCGCTCTGAAAAGCTGACTTGAGGTTTGTATGAAAATTGAGCTTACCATAAAAAAATTGGACCAATCAATTTTCACACAAACCTCAAGTCAGCTTTTCAGCTAAAAATGTTTCAGTAAAACTGCAGTTTTTCTGTGTACTGATTGGCCAAATCGCCATCCCTGACCGTCAACAACCTTCACCCCTTCAAAACCGTCGCAGGACTTGTACCCGAATACCCTCTACAAACCGATCGCATATCATCTTTTGCAATAAATGCAATTGCGCCTTTTCAAAACCTCCAAATATGAATACATCCGGTAGTGTGGCGTGGGAGTGATGGTCTCCAGGCGTCTGCCGACCACGAGATTACGATTCCGACGTCTCTCTCCGCTGCTTGCCGCGCCGCCATCGCCGCCGTTGCTCGCTGATCACTGCCACACACACGCCCGCAAGTCCGCAGCATTCGCGGTTCTTCCCCAGCAAGCAGCAGCGCCACCCTCCCTCTCCTCCCCCCGTAATCAGCAGCACGCGCGCGCTTTCAGTCGACAGCGACCCTTGCATCTGTCCGCATCCTCCCCAAGAGCTCATTTCGCGTTCCTTCACACAGCACGACGATGACCAGCACCGCTTCATCCTCCTCTAACGGCCACGCCAACGGCCACGCCAACGGCAATGGCGCCGCCGCCCACCACGGGCTCGCGCGCAATGTCGGCACCTCCTCGATTGAAGACGCGATCGTCGCGATGAAGGCCGGTAAGTTCGTGGTCGTCATGGACAACGAAGACCGCGAGAACGAAGGCGACCTGATCATGGCAGCCGAGTTCGCCACCGAGGAATCGGTCGCATTCATGCTGCGCCACACCACAGGCATCATCTGCGTGCCGGCGCTCGCCGAGCGCATCAACGAGCTACAGCTGCCACTCATGGTCGAGAACAACACGGAGGTGCACAAGTGCAAGTTCACGGTCACGGTCGACTTGAAAGAAGGCAACTCCACGGGCGTCTCGGCCGCCGACCGCGCGCGCACGATCCGCGCATTGGCCGACTCGAAAGTACAAGCCCAGGCGTTCAACCGCCCCGGTCATATCTTCCCGTTGCTCGCGATGGACGGTGGTGTGCTCGTGCGCGCGGGCCACACGGAAGCTGCGACGGACCTGTCGCGCCTGGCCGGTGCCAAGCCAGTTGGCTACATTTGCGAAATGAACGACGACATGGGGCGAATGATGCGCCGCCCACAGCTGGAGGAGTTCGCAATCAAGTACGACCTGCCACTGATCACGATCTCGGACCTGATCCGCTACCGCGTGCGCACGGAGACGCTGGTGACGCGCCGCTCGAAGAAGGACGCGTCGGTGAGCAGCCAGGTGATGACGCCGCACGGTCAGTTCGCGGCGTTCGAGTATGAGTCCGTGATCAGCGACTCGCAGTCCTACGAAGTGCTCGTGTACGGCGACGTGGCGCAGCAAGTAAATGTACCGGTGTACTTTGTCGAAGAGGGTTTTGTGCAGAGCATCAACGCGCAGTGGGCACAGAAGCACGTCGTGAAGCACGGTGCGGGCATCCTTATTTACGTGAACGACTCGAAGAAGCTGCTCGAGATCTCGGGCAAGCTCATGGCGCGACAGAGCATCTTCGGTATGGGCATGCAGATTGCGCGGGACCTGCAGGTCGCATCGGTGGCGCTGCTGTCGACCGAAGACAAGTTCGCGTTCGACCCGCAGGGCTTTGGCGTCAAGGTTACGGACGTCGAGCGATTGGCGATCCCGTCGCAGTGAATGTAGCGAATGATGAGAATTATTAGTTTTTGTTAGTTTTTACATAGTAGCCCACAGCGAACGAGAGAGAGATGAGATGAGATGAGATGAGCATGCATTATGCATTATGCATTGCAGCCAGTCAGTCTACTAGCTCTGCGCAACGAAAGCAATTGACAAGAATGCACCACACAAACCGAATAGACAAAATTTCATAAACGACGATTGCACTGCGAAGTGAAGCCAATGCACAAGTAGACAGAAGGGCTATTGACATTTAGCAGAACCACAGCAAGATGTCGAAGCTCGGCTAAGCAATGCGCAATGGCAGGTGGTGAAAACTGACGCCCTATGCCACGTTCAGGTGCGATCTCCTACTTCTTGTGGCACCCACACGGCTGTCATGGACCAGAAGGATGGGTGTTTCGATAACTCCATGCTCTCTCATTCTCTCGGACATTTGCTGCAGCTCGCCGATTCAGAGAATCACGCTCGAATAGTTCCTGTCGACTATGAACGACGACGTGTGTGAGAACACGCTGCTGCGCACGAAACCTTGCTCTCTCTCTCTCTCTCTCACACACACACACACACCTTGGACAACGGCGCCATGATCCATCTCGAGCGTACGCTTATCGCCTTTCGGATCTCCACGCCTTCCAAGCTCAAATTACTCAGTATTGAGAGCATCTTCCGCAAGTCGACGCGCGATGCACTTTCGACCGCAACCATGTGCAGCAAGGAACAAAGTAAATACTGGCATGCATGAGACCAGCAGTCAGTACACTTTGCTCATGACCTTTGGCGTTGTGAGCGGCGCTCCGCTCGGAGTCGCAAGCAATGCCCAGGAATTGTGGCACATGTTGAAGTGGGCAGAAACCTATAGCATTGCATCGGTGCTGGCATTGCATTGCTGCAGCATTGCATCGGTATTTAAATTGCATTGTTGAAGCATTGCAGATATTTTTGCATTGTTGATATGTATTGCATTACTATCACAGCAATGCAATTGATTGTTTTCGAACCGACCGACTATCCAACACCCCCTCAAACTCAACTCAGTCATGCTCAAGTGGCTGCCTGACCTCCACACTCTTCCGAGAACGCATCGCGTTTCTTGATCCCCCTTCCACGCCAGTCGTTCATGGATACTGACTGTCTGACTGTACTGTCGTCTGGCTGACTGTGAGCGTGCTACTGCTGTGGCTGGTTGCTGCTGATGCGGCGTATGTTTTCTGGTTCTGACTGGTCTCCAAGCTTACGTCAAGGTTCAGTTCACGAGCTTTCCTCAATAGAAGACCCTCCAATACTCTATCAATCAATCATCCTGTATAAAACAATACACGAGTCACGTGATGGATCAGGCAATAGATCCTATTATTAACATGCATTAACTTATAAACCTTTGTGAGTGAATAATTTCGTACTTAAGTGCGACCCTCCCTCGCTTCCCTGAGGCTTCACCTCACACACCGCTCGCAACGCACGTGGGCATTCGTCAGCTCTCCCATCCTCGTCGAGAGAGACTTCGCGCTTCTTTATCTTCCTCCCGCGTCGCACAGACACAAGGCACACGCTTTGCGCTCCTGTCTGCGAGAGCGAACGAACGCGCAGTCGGCACTTTCCCCGGCACTCGGCGTCTTCCTCCCGCACCCCTGCTTTCGACTCGTGCTCTCCGCGCTGCAATCGGCTGCGAATTGACCAAGCTAGCGACCCCTTTGCCCTTCCGTTCTTTCTGTAGCAAACACAGTCGAAAGCAAGGCAGGATGCTGCGAAGCGTGCGCATGGCGACGCTGGCGCTGCTCGCGTGGACGTGTACGACCAGCGTGGTGCACCAGAAGAGCGCGCTCGTGGACGCCAAGATCGACCCGAACGACAAGGGCGACCCGCTCTTCCCCGACGGTCACCCGAACATCACGTACCTCACAGACGACAACTGGGACACGTGGATGGAGAAGACCGACAAGCCCTGGCTCGTGGACTTTTACCATCCTTTGTACGTCCATGCTGCTGCTGTTCTATGTGTCTGTGTGTGCGTATGCTTGATGGATAATGGGTACGTATGAGGCTAACGAACAGATGGGGGGGGATCTATTCTATATGTATGTATGTAGCTGCCCGCACTGCAAGCAGTTCGTGCCATCGTTCCTGGAGATCGCGGCGTACTACAAGGAGAAGGGCAACATTTACGTGGGCGCGATCAGTTGCATGGACCACGTCAAGTGCCGTCGCGTGGGCATTAAGGGGTTCCCGACGCTCATCACGCTCAACTTTGACAAGACGCGTCCGAAGCTCGAGAATAAGCGCGTCGTGGGCACGCACACGGTGCAGGAGGTCAAGGACTACGTGGCCAGCGTCTTCCTCGAAGCCAAGATCAACATGACGGGCACGCAGCCGCCAAAGGACGGCAGCCAGGCCATGGCGCTGGTCACGAAAGAGCCCGAGGTGAAGCCCGGTGAGCAGCTCCGCAAGGAGCTCTGGGAAGAGTCGACGCTGCCGATGAACCAGACGACGCGCATTCAGGACGCCGGCTCGGCGTTCATCTTTGGCTTGAAGCAGGGCGTGTTCATGGGCCGCGAGGTGCTCGAAGATGTGGAGCTGGACGCGCTCAAGAGCTGGCTCAAGATGGTATCGCAGACGTTTCCCGGCTCAATCAACCGCAAGATCATCAAGAAGCTCACAGACCGCGTCGAGCCGATCGCGCTGCTGGACTTTGACACATTTGACGCCATCGTGAAGGAGTGGCAGAAGACGACGGTGTTTGACTTTGAGTTTGAGGAGTCAAAGCGCAACTTTTCGGCCGCTGCGCACGTGCCCGAGTGGCAGCGCGTGCCGGATCTGTTCCTGGGCGAGGGCAACTCGTACCGCTCGTGTGCGCTGTACACGTGCGGCCAGTGGAACATGTTCCACATGCTCACGATGAACCCGCCCGAGACAGACGCCCGCAGCGCGGAGCTCATAGTGTCGGTGATCGCGTCGATCCGGCGCTTCGTTAAGCACTTTTTTGGCTGCGTGCAGTGCCGCGACCACTTTCTAGAATACAACACGCTCGAGCGCGTCAAATCGATCTCGAGTGCGGAGAACAAGCCACTGGCGCTCAAGCGCTGGCTCTGGGAGATGCACAACGCGGTGAACAAGCGTGTGATGCATCCGCTGTGGCCCAAGCCCGAGGTGTGTCCGACCTGCGGCCACGAGGGCAACTGGGAGCTCGTTGAAGTGGACAAGTGGCTTGGCAGCCAGTACGCATTCCGCGAAGTGCACGTGCCACCAATGACGGAGGCGCCGACTGAAGCGCCGACGAAGGCCCCCGAGGTGACGAAAAAGCCGACGGACCAGGCGTTACGCAAGGTTGACGCGAACGGCTTGCCCGTGTACAAGCCCAAGGACGCCGAAATGGGCATTGAGAACCACGCGAATACCAAGGAGCTCGTGCAGAACGCCGTGGTGATCGACGCGAAGACCAAGGCGGACACGCAGGGGCTCCAGTCGGTGCGCGCGCCGCAGGTGTCGCTCTTTGCGTGGTACATTTTGCCGATCGCGGCAGTCGGCGCCTACCTGCTCTTTGTGCGCTCGCGCAAGAATGCCAAGCACAAGGGCTACCATCGCCCAGGCGCCGAGTAAGTAGCGCGCTAGCGATCGAAGAGTGTTGCTGTCGCATGCGTGCGCCTGGCAGTGAGAAGAGAGAAACGAATGTTTGGTTTGCATCTCTCGTGTCTCCATACTTGACGTTGTTGAAGAAAATAAATACCATTGCATTCGTGTCGATATTATGTCTTCTCCAAGTGTGCCATCTTTTATGAACCTTACCGTAAAGCTGAAAAGAGCCATTTATAGTATGGCGCATAATAACAGCATGCGTCACCTTCAAATCATCAGCACGCAGCATACGCTGGGAATGCACAGCACCATCCACCGGCATCAAGCGCGATTTACCCTCGCATTCAACAAGCATCCGCGCTTCAAGACCTCTGCATGGTACGAAAGAACGCAGATTACGAGGAGGACTACGTCAGCTTGCACCAAGCACTGCGCGCCAACAAGACTCGTCGATGCTTGGAGCTCCGGCGTCGAGATCGATGGAGTCTGTTCTTCCCTGTTTCTAGGTGAGAATGATTTGTTCAGTGAAGCAGTTAATCGTGATGTTTTCGCTTCGATTTTGGTAGATGGGGTCAATTCTTCTTCTGAACCAGAGGAAATGAGGGGCTCAACGGCGGCGAGCAGTAACAGAATTGACCGAGACTTCCAGGGCGAGTTGCTTCCTTCGTCTCTCTTAACGCTTTCTCGATCCTTGAGTGGAAACCAACGTCCACTACTTTGTATTGTTTGTTGAAACGAACCCCCAACTTGTTTCAATGGGTTTCTTTGATAGCTCTCTAAATAGTCGAGAAGTTTGTTCTGCTCAAAGCAGAAACTTCGAAAGGAACCTTACAGAGGCGCTACTCTGGTGGCCGCAGCTATGCTGCTCGGATGTGGAACTTCTGGTGCACGCTGCCATCGTCGCACGTGAGCAGCGAGAGCGCGGTCTCTGCTGCGAACCAGCCACCGCCGTCGTCCACGCAGAGCTTTTTGTTCAGAACACTCTGGAAGACCTTGGACGCTGCGTTGTACACGAACTTTTGGGTCGAACTCATCGGATCGCAGCGCTCGAGTCTCAAAATCTGCAAGAGCTCAAAATTGGTGGTGGCCGAGGAGGTAGTAATCACAGAAGTCTTTCGACCATTCCTGCTGCTCCAGCACAAGCCCGTCTTCATGGGGCCTCTGACCATCTGGAGCTCCTTGTCGTACTGGAAGATCTGCTTTGCTCGGGGAGCTCTCGAGTCACAGGGAAGCAACCTGAGCTGAAAAGCGTCAGCATCATCTTGATCATTGGAGCTCAGATTACTCTCCACCGTGTCGACGCAGAATCCTTTGTAGATGGACTCAACCACGAACGCCTTGCCGAATGCCAGAATCGTCGCTGGTGGGGCACTGAAGAGTGAACTCTTCAGCACGATCTGGAACTGCTGATTGCCAGACGCCAAATCGCACTCGATGAGACGGAACTCGGACTCTCCAGCTAAGTACCCTCCGCCATCATCAAGACACAGATTTGGCTTGGTCGAGCTGTGGACCATCATCGCAAAGTCGTCGTAGACAAAGCGCTGGTTGGAGCTCTTCACATCACACAGCGCCATCTTGACGGTGCTCTTGGTTTGCTGCGAGTTGTCGTCCATGAGCCTACTCCCGTTGTCGTCCAAGCACAGCGCGGTATCCGCTGCGTTTTGAATCCAGTGCGTGCGCGCGTTGTACGTGAAGAGCTGGTTCGTGTCGCTGGGGCTGCAGTTCACAACCTCAACTTTGCTGCTGGTTCCTCCCAGGCAGAGGTTGTATTTCCCGAGGCTTCGTAACAGGAATTGCTGGTCCTCACTCTCCAACACTGGATGTTTGGGGTTTACATCCGTGTCTGCAACTGGAACTAGCTCAAGTCGTTCGCGATCTGGGGACGGGTCGCAAGCGCTTAGCGTTGCTACGAGTCCTTGGCTCTCTGCTTTCTTGCCAACCGACGCTTTCTTTGGCTTCGAGTTTGCTGCTGCTTTCCCAGCGCTACTAGTGGCCATGCAGAGACCCAGGTGCGTGCTGCGAAGCACAGAGGTTTTCGAGTCGAACTCGAACATTTGCTGCCACGCGCTCGCGAAGCTGCACGGGTAGAGGCGGAGGCCCGAGGTTGTTGGCTTTGAGGACGATGGAGAAATCAGCCCGCTGTCGACACAGAACCCCAGACTCGACTTGCTCATAAGGAAGAAGTTGAGCGGATCGTACGCAAACGCTTGGCTCGCGCTCGTTGCGTTGCATTTCTGGAAACTGAGGACCCCGTTCACACTGTCCCCATCACTCTTGTCGTCGAGACAGAGGTCCAAGCTGTCGATCCGGATCTGAAACTTGGTTCCGCTCCGTAAGAGCGCTGCACTGTCAACAATCTCAATCTTCGCCTTGGGATCTGGCTTGGTCCCCGTCTCGTCCTTGGTCTCAGCCTCAGCAACTTCAGGTTCAAGAGCTTCACTGGTCGGCGTCTTTCGGTCTTCTTCTGGGGCTGTAGCTCCCCGTTTTGAGCCTGCGAGACTGGGCTTACTGTTGACAGAGAGCGCAGACGTTCGCTCAAGTCCGCCTTTGCCCTTGCTCGTTGCATCTGATGACGTTGTGGAGCTAAGTCCGAACCAATCTTGGCTCTCCGCGATGAAGCCGCAGCCGGCGAAGAGCGTGATGAGCGTGATCGCCATCGCGTACATCCGCTTCTTCTTTTGTTTCTTTCTCGCTGCATCAACGGTCGAAACTGGTGGTCTTCCAGCCACTATCTGAACGCCGTTCTCCCCCAGCTCACCGCCGCTTTCCTCGTCCGTGTAATCGTACAGCGACCCAGAGCTGTCGGAGCTCTGCAGCACGGAGCTGGAGCTCGTGAGATCCTCGATGTCGATGATCTCACCCGAGAGCTCCACGACCGGCCCCATGTTCATCATCTCTCCGCTCATGCGTTGCGTTTGCTGGAGAGTGAGGTAGCCTAGGCGTTGTGGCTTGAGTAGTGTTCTGACGTTGAGGCCCGCGGTTGCCGTCAATAAGGTATGGTGGACTCGCAGGCTCACTTGGGATTTGCCAGACAGAACCTTTCTTGTGAAACGTGGGACCAGCCAGGGAAGTCGTTTCGCCGTGCAACGCGCGACTGCGAACGCGTGAAGCTATTCAGGAGCTCCTCGTTCCATCATGTAGCTATTCGTGTAGCTCTACGAACCGAGTTATGAACGGTTACCTTAAAACTTTCACAGGTAACAGAGCGTGAGAACTTTCAACGAACGTGGTTCATTAGCTAAAAACACAGACGTGGCGTCTCCCAAATTTACATTCGAGGGCGCTCAGTGCGTGAAATTGGTTCACGAGATTGGTTTAGCCTTTTACGCTCTGCAGATCTATCGAACTACCGACTATCGATCAGACTCGATCAGCACCCCAAGCGACAACGTACGGAGTTGTTGTACCTGGCTGATCATCCGCATCGATATCGCTCATATTGTCACTGGTATGATCACTGTCTCGGCTTCTCAAGATCTTCGACAGAGCAACAAAGTGTGCGCGGTATTGGTTGTCCTCCGGCAGACTCGAGGTCTGCGCCTCCATCAAGGTGATCACTTCCAGGTACTTCTCCGGTGCTTCGTACTTCTCGAGAACTGCGAAGAAGAAAAGCATCTGGCGCCACGTGTACCCGACGAAACGTCTCAACAGTCCGATCGTTCGCCAACTACTCTCAGGAGTCCTTGAAACCAGCACGGAGAGCCTCGTGACCTTGTGCCAGCAGCGTTCCAGGATCGCGGGCACATTGAGTTCACCCAGGTGCTCATGGAGGTTGAAGGTGATGAAGAGCGTCGCTAGGTTGTGAGTCGTGAGGATCTGGCACTGCTCGATGACCTGGGCGTTTGATGAGACACTCCATCTACTCCCATCAGCCTCAAGGGTCCCCACTCGTGAATAGCACAGCGCTGCGAACTGCTTCGTATCCATGTCCTCAACAGAAGGCTTCTGGATCCCATAGTACTTCTGGTACCTGGTGCCCTCCAGGTATTCCTGGGCGACTTGGTACGCTCGGGTGTACTTTGGTGTGAAGGAGCCCATGAAGATATCCGCTGCGAGCGCTTCGAGCAAGTAGCACGGGCTAGCTGGGCTAATAGATCGCATCAGCGGTTTGAGCTCCCCAATGAAAGGGTTGCACAGTGGCACCTCACCAAAGCGCTTGAGCGCGCTGATCGCCACCGCTCGACAGAACTCTGTCGTGGACTTCTGGACCCGAGCTTTCAAGTCTGGGTCATCACTTGCGTTGACTACGAGTTTGTCGATTGCGTCCACCCAAGGCAGCTCTTCAGCGCGCACCTGCGAGGCAAAGTTGAGCAGCAAAAGCGATCTCCTCTCGGCAAAGGCGATCAGAATCTGCTGGTAGAGGTACACTATATCCCCGTCTGGGAGCGCGCTCATGCGGATAGAGGACGTGAACTTGGGCAGAATATGTGCCACCATCTCCAAAGATATGAAGCTCCCAGAGCTGAACACCTCGCTCAGATCCAAGCCAACAGCCTTGTCGAGCGTGCTAAAGATCGAGTCGATGCTCTTGTGGCTTGAAAACGCTGTGGAGATCTGATCCCGAAGGATCTGCGCCTCGCTGGGTATCAGGTACATCTTCATCTCGTCTCGCGCTGTATCGGTTTTTGCAATGTTGTCGAGGCACTCGATGGTATATGTATAGATGTTTCGGAGCATCTCAAAGAGTTTCTTGATGCCGGTTCCGTGCTCAATGAGGTAATGATTCGCGGTCGAGCGCACAGTCGCATCCTGGGAGTCCTTGTTGTTGAACTTGTAGCCCTGAGCTCGCGCTTCTACAGCTAGCGCTCGCTCGTAGGCTGCGAGCTCTCCGCCGGCACGAAGATTCCTCGTCGCAAAGCCTCCATGAGCCACCTCGGGGGTCGCCCACACTGGCACGTTCGCGATTGTCATCCGTGAGCCGACGGTGACGAGTCCCGACTGCATGTTTGCTACGATCTGACGCCATGTCGAGTGCTTCGCAGGGTGGTTCTCGTGCTTGATACTCTGGGCGACAGCGTAGCTCAGAGACATGGCTGGGGAGAGGGGTGATTGGTGCTGGTGGTGGTGGTGGATGAGAGTCGATGTGCTGGCCAAACTGTAAAGTATAAAGTGAGAGAGAGAAACTTGTCTGCAGTACGAGGACACTTTGGGTAATACCACCATCACTCATAACACGATTTTTGAACCCATTGCATATCAAGTACTAATATTAGGACTCCCAGCTGTATCGCGTTTGTCGAGTTGACTGATTGGGTGGTGTTGGAGCCACGAGAGTGGCGGCGGTGGCTCTGTTTGTTCACCTAACAAAACACACGGTCGCTGAAAGAAGAGAACCATAGGATCGTTGCCTCCCCTGTTGCACACCAAAACGCGTCAATTATTTGCTTAACTACCGGTAAACTGTCACGCACAGCGCTTCCAGTTCATCCATCCGTCGACTTCATTTGCACCAATCAACGCTGAGACTATCATCTTCGCGCACGCCGAAGCATGCCTACAGCGCAATGTTCACTTGCGCAGGTATCCTCGAAGAACCCAGAAGCGGACGCGCAATTTGTTGTTGCTGTCCGTTTGCAGCAGCACCGACAACCGCAGGAACAGCTACAGCAGCAGCCGCAGGCTTCTTTAAACTCGCTTCTTGCAGCTGGTGACGAAGGTTGTCGGTCATCACCACGGCCTCTTCGATCTGTTTTGCATCAAACTCACGTGAGGTGCGCAGCTGGCGGAGCTGCATCCCCAGCAACGTCGTTGTGTTGAACACGTCCGACGCACTGATCGCGCTGGCGGATCCGTTGAGGATCCGGTTCATGATATTTGATATCGACCCGGTATCAGCGCCTTCTGGTTCTACATCGCCATCGTCAGATGAAGAAGAGCCACTTGCTTCGCTGTCTTCCGCGGCGGCTCTGTCAATGTCGTCCATGATGCACTTCTGGTACACGTGCGAGCTCTCGTCGTCGAGATGCAGAAACGTTTGCAGCTCTTCCGCGAGTTCCGCGTCTGACACGTCGCCGCTACTGTTACCACCATGCACGCCCTCCTCCTGGACGCGGCGGCGCGTGTGGCAAAAGTCTCGCAGCGCCTTGAACATGTCTTCCTCCAGCTTGAACTCCTCGGCTTCGATGCGGATCGCCGTCGCTTGGTTGTCGTTGTTGTTGTTTCTGCTTTTGGATTTGGTGTCGCTCTTGAACTGCGGGATGAAGTTCGCTTCTTCAAAGGCGCACTGGAGCAACTCGGGCGAGATCGCGATCCAGGCATCCACGACTCGGCGCGCGGCGTCCAGCAAATGCGGTGCCTGACCAAAAAACACCCCCGCGGTCCCCTTTTTCACGTGCTTCACGCCCGCAATCAGCTGGTTCTTGATGTCCGCGGGCAGCGCGTGGTACGCGAGGATGTCACTCAGCACGCGTAGTTTGTAGCGGTTCTTGAGCGCGGTGATCACGCCCATCTCTAGTGGCTGCACCCACGCGGTGCTCTTCGGATGCAGCGCAAGCACGCGGATGTCGCCTTTCTCGAAATTCACGGGGTGGCCCGGCGCATTGTCCAGCAAGAGCAGCACTTTGCTGTTGCTGCTACTTTCATTATCTTGGCCTTGCTGTTGGCGCTGAAACTGCTGCTGCGGTCTCTTGCTGATGTACGGCACAAAGACTTCATCGAACCATTTCGCGAACACCTTGGTGTCCATCCACGCCTTGCTCTGGTGGAAGTACGGCAGCGGCCAGTCGGTCGCCGATGATTTACACTTTGGAGACTGCTCCTTCGAGATCATGGACACGGGCAATCGTTCGCTTCCAGTCGCGTTACAGCAGAGCACGAGCGATACGCGGTCCATCAGCTCTGCGTTCTCGTTTGCCGTTGGGGAAGACTGTGAAGACGGGATCAACTCATCATGGCGTGGCAACAGACGGTAGAAGAGACCCGTCTCGTCCACAGTGAACACGTTGCTTGGGTCGTACTCGGTGACGATCTCCTCCAGGTTGTTGATCGGCGTGACGGGGCCGATGCCTTGACGTCTGCAGAATGACGCGTACCAGCTCAGCGTCGCCTTGAACTCGCCCTCAGGGATCTCCAGCTCGACCGCGACCTCTTCGGCTTTCCGTCTCACAACCGGTGGTGGGATCTCTTCGTTGCATCGACGACTCACGTCGATCCACTCGGCAAGAATCGTCTCAAGCTCCGTGAACTTGGCTTTCCCCGCTCGGAACGTGGTCTGGCGCACATCGACTGGGGCGTTGAGTGCGCGCTCTCGGAGCCTCTCAGCATTCAGCTTGATGTGGCGGATCGTGGCTTCGTCCACTTTGTACTCCTCAGCCAACTTCCGGTTTGACGCAGGAACGTTGGGGTCGTGCAGCTTCTCGATGATCTCGAGTCGCTGACCGTCGCTAAGTCGCGGTCCCGAGCCGCGCTTGCGCTTCTTCTCCCCTGCCACAGCTATCACTCCTCCTGCTCCTCTTGACGATCGATCAGTGGATGGTGACGAAGGCACCAGAGCCCTCGCTGCGGCTTCCAATTGGGCTTTGTCGCGCGCGACGTCCTTCACAACTCGGCGTCGCTGGAAGTTTTTGAACCAGATCTTGCTGGCGCTGAACTCGTGCTTGGGGATGCTGAGCTGCGCGGCGATCTCCTCCGCCTTGCGCATCACGATCTCGGACTCGGGTTCGCTAACAGTGCTATCACTGGCACGACGGTCGGCGATCTCGCTCTCAAGCCACTGTGCAAGCAGCTCTTCGAGCTCCGGGAACGTCTTCTGCACGACACGCAGCGTGGTCCTGCGCACATCCTCTGGCACAGCGAGCGCGCGGCTCGTGATCGCGCTCGAGCGGTCGCGGATGTGGCGGATCGTGGCCTCGCACACGCCGAACTGCGCGCCGATCTTGCGCAGCGAGAGGCGGTTCGGCGCGTTGAGCAGCTCGATGATCTCGAGGCGCGTGACGTCGTTCAGGCGCGGCCCGCCGCCCTGCTTCTTCGCCTTCTGCTGCGGACGCGGCTGCGACTGTTGCGAGAGAGCGCTGCCGCGTGCCTCGGCGCGTGCGCTCGGGCCGCCGCGAGCGCTGAAGCGCGTCGTTGCCACGGTCGAGGAGCTCCGCTCCATGCTCACGCAAGTAAGTCTCCACACAGCTCAACCAAATCAAAACTGTGAACCGCTACTTCCGCACCACATGATATGTCCGCACTGGCTCCAAACATGTCAAATATCGGTTTACCGGTACCGGTTTTGGCTGAGTCGATTTTGCATTTGAACCGCTATATTAGGATCAATTATAATGTCGACCACTCTATCTTAGGTCAGCGTTGATATCCACAAAAGACCATCTCTATTAAATCCGGTCAAGATCAATGACGTTCCCGATACCCTAAAATGCATGTCAAAGGCGGCCCCAATGTACATACGGCACTACAAAAACCTTTCAAAAACGATAGCACCGCCTATGACATGCATTTCGTAAAAATGAAAGCTAAGGCGAGGATTAGTGTGGTCCACACTGAAAATCGTTTTGAAATGCGTTTTGGAAGTGACGACCAAAACGACCATTTATACCAGCATTTGTCGATGTTCATTCTTGTTTCATGGCACCTCCGCGATGTTTTCGAGGGCGCGTAAATAAGTTGTACGCAAGGCGAGCTGACTGCAGTGTGGTATACGAGAGGTGAAAGACTAGCATGAGGCTTCAGGTTGATCTAGGAGTTGTGCGGAACAGCAATGTTTTTATCAATTTACATTAGCCACACCATCATTTTGGTCCTATTTTCGGCTCGTTGCCCTTGTTTCAATGTGGTGTGTCCTATTTTACACTACGCGTAATTACGCGTGCGTGTTGAAACTGCTCCAAATAAAGGGCACCGCCTTTGACATTGGGCCGCCTTTGACATGCATTTTAGGGTACGCTGCTTCAGCTGTGGTCAGGACGGTTTTAAGAGCGCTCATGTCATCGACAGCAAAACCACTGGTCGAGAGACCACTCGGTTTTTGAGACCCAAATTTTTATTTTTTATTTTGGAAGCTCACTTGAGAAAACACAGCCGCCAAGCCGAGCGGCAATGGACTTGCTGCTGCATCCGTGATCGTCGTAGCAATCAAAGTGCATGTGTCTTTTGTATCGATCGATATGGAGACGCTCTTCGGAGCGTCTTGCCCCTCACAGAAGTCCCTCTGCACTCCTTGCAGAGGGCTCTTTTTCATAGGTGCGATAGCCAACTGTCTTGCCTGCTTTCATGTCAAAATCATGTTATCTCCTTTTGACGTGCAACATTTGCGAGCCAACATTCTAATCACACACGTAGGTAGCTGCATTTGTATATACCCCTGCGCATGCATGTATCATGCATCGACCAAATTGAATCGAATCACGAATGGCGCGAACATATTTGCGCAAGTTCAGAGCGTCAGTCACTACTGGCATCCTGTGAACATGTCGCGCTGTCGCAAATGGCGTTTTGTGGACGGTTCATCGTCCACCGCACAGTTAGGGAGTACTCTCGCTATGAGCGTATAAACTCGTCTTCATGTCATGTCGCCGAGACGAGGCGAGGTTGTCATCGATTATAGTTGACAAAGGTAACAGAAATAGCTCTTCCGAGTCTTATTCCGACCATGAACCGCTTGGTGGCAGGGTACGCACCAGGCCGCATCCTGTCCAACCTTCATACAAACACACGCACACACACACACACAGAATGCAGCGGCAATTCTGCTTTGAAGAGGTTGAGCTGCACAATACGGAGCAGGACTGCTGGATCGTGCTCGGTCCGCTCGGCAGCAAGAGAGTCTACGACCTCACCGCCTTTCTCGAGGACCACCCGGGCGGGCCCGAGCTGCTTCTCGACCTCGCAGGCCAGGATGTGCACGAAGAATTCGAGGTAAACAGGACAAACAGGCGCGCTGGCAAAGTGTCGCAATGTGCGCTGTTTACCCATGCTGCTGCTGCTGACGATGAATGACGCGCTGCGTGCTCGCTTTCTGAGATGGTCGACAATCTGTGTAATGGCTGACTGAATTGTCTCGCTCGTATGCTTGTTGACCAGGACATCGGGCACTCGAGCGCCGCGCGCGAGATGCTGCAGGAGCTCTGCATCGGCGAGCTCAAGGACGACCGCGATGCACACGCGCGGCGAGAGGCGCGCAAGCTGGAGCGGCGGTCGCTGCTGCTCATGCAGTCGCCCGTGATGGACGAGCTCTACGCGGAGCGCAGGAAGCAGCTGCAGACGCTCCAGCAGCACCGCAGGATGGACGCGTGGGCGAAGCGCGCAGCTGTCGGCGTCATGCTTCTCGCAGTCGCGGCTGCAGTCTGCCTAGCGCCACTTCAGCATCTTGAGCAGCTCTCTTTGATCCATCACTCCACAGATCATTCGATCGAGCCAGTCAAGTCGTTCGAGAACAATGGAAAAAGCGAGAGCGTGTTTGAGCTAACTAGAACGTAACCCGCGGGTGCAGGTGTTACGTGGGTACGCCTCGCGCATGGACCCAATCACGAGTGGCCACGTCACATGCGTCACTTGTGAATCCATCACTCAAACTCAGAGACGAACATTCTCGAAAGCGTTTTCGTGTGGCTACACATCAAAAGTGCACTTTTCACTTCCGGCTACGTGCTTTTATAATGGCTGCTAGAAATGCATGAGAACCCCCCCCCAAGCGTCGCGTCAGTCAATCCATGGTCATCGTCATGCGACATGAATGCATCTCGCTTTTTGAATATCGAGAAGCTGGTTTGAGTACCTTCATGTATGCATGTTATGCTTCTCGACTACGTTTTTCTTTCTTTATGTATGCATAAACTGTGGCTAAAATGGCACCAGATGCACAGTTTTTCATGTATGTATGTAAATATGCTCTTTGATCTCTGCTATGCATAAAGCTCAAAGCACGTTGAAGCCACCCAGCTGGTTTCGCTGCTTGGGGGCGACGTTTGAGACTGGCAATAATGCAAAAAGGCGTGCATTATTAAGAGAAGCCCGTGCGACAATCAACTCCTGCTCTCTTACGCGACGGTTTGGCTCAAAAAGTGTTTGACGCTCGTGAAGCGCTACAGCTTTTCGAGCCTGTGCACATCTCCAACTGGACGATCGCTTCAACTAAACGCCAAACGGTCGCGTGCGCAAGTGTGGGAGACGACGCGTCGCGTTCATCCATTCTTCCCTCATTTCCGATTTTGCCATCTCGCAGCCACCAGTAGCAGCAACAGCAACAGCAACAGCAACAGCACCACCAGCACCACCAGCAGCCTAACGCTCGCATCACATTCAGCCAGAATGCCGACCAGCACCCAGCTTCCACAACTCATTCCGTCGCGTAACCCGCCCTCGACTGTCTTCACGTCGCCTGGCGGAGGTCGCCGATTCGGAAAGTCGCCGCCCACTCACCACACGTCGCTCTACCAGAACTTCACGCCGCGCCGCGCCCCCTCGTCTGCTGCCATGTCGTTTTGGCCGTGCAGCTCGTCGTCAAACGATGGACTCGTCAACAACTTGAAGAAAACCGGCACGATCCGCTCGGACGCGGTGTTCGAGGCCATGCGCAAGACCGACCGCGCCAAATACATCGCGCAGCTCGAGACCCCCGACGGCGGCCACATCGGCGAGCTCGCGGCCTACGCCGACTCGCCGCATCCGATCGGCTACAACCAGACCATCTCGGCGCCGCACATGCATGCCCACGCGCTCGAGTTGGGCTACGAAGCGATCAAGGACGTGAGCAGCCCTCGCATCCTGGATGTCGGTGCAGGCTCAGGGTACCTGACCGCGTGTTTCGGACACTTGGTCGAAACCAAGCCAGACGCTCGCGTCTATGGGATTGAGATCATCTCGGGGCTCGCGCAGTTTGCGCGCAAGAACATCCAGACCGCCGACCCAGAGCTCGTGAACAATGGCGTCGTCTCGGTGCACTGCTGCAACGGCTGGGATGGACTCCCGAATGAAGCGCCGTTCCACTTCATTCACGTCGGCGCGGCGGCGGATGCGGCTCCACAGGCGCTGATGGACCAGCTTGCCGAAGGCGGACGCCTCGTGATCCCGCTGGACGAAGAGCGCGGCGGCCAAATGCTGGTCGAGATCACACGCAACGGCAATATTTTCTCGCAGCGCAAGATCATGGGCGTCTGCTACGTGCCACTCGTGCGCGGCCGCAAGCCCAGCTTGTAGCCAACCGGCTGGCGAGAGGACCCCAACTTGAGTTATGACAAAGGATATATATTTCGATAGTGATTAGGACATGGAAAACGTATGGCACTCGCTTATGTACATTGAATCAGTAGTTTTAGTACTAGCAGTAGCAATCGTGCAGTGGAACTTAGTTGCAGCTATGATACGACGGCATCCTCTTCGTTTATTAACGGATAATAATTATGTACAAGGAACCGATTTGGTTGAGATGGACGACGTTTTGAAATTGGTGGTCGACAATTTCGAAAATGGTTCGGTAGCTTTTAGAGGTATCAAATCGTGACAATGGCCGGACGCCAGCTTCACCAGCAATTAGGACATCGAAGAATCGTGTGTCTTGGCTAGATACAGGCAAATGAACGTTTGTTTCCTCCGTGTCACACACTAATGTTGGATGGAATCGATGCCGCTCGCACTATTTGAAGTTTGACATTTTCCATTATCAGAGCAATAATGCCACACTCAACGCATCTGTTGCTGTGGGGGTCCACCAAAATAGTTCCAGATTGAGACCTGGCGGTCCCAGGAACAAGATGCTACGAGTCCATCAACAAAGAGGCTGAAGTCGATGCCGAACACGAACTCCCGGTGGTGCGACGCGGTCTGCAGCCGCGGGTACGGGGACTTGGTGTTCCAGATGCCAACTGACATGTCGTACGACACGGTCGCGATCACGTCCGGGTCGTGCGGCGAGCACTTGAGTCGTCGCACCGCGTAATTGTGACCGGGGAGCATGCGTACTTCGCGAGACGGGTTGCGGATGTCCTGCAAACCATATCAGACCGACAATCAGTGTGCCTGGCGGGTATAAAAGCATTTTACCTAAGCAAAACTAACAAGCAGATGACATACCCAAATTTTGATGCTGCAATCCGCGGATCCCGACACGACCTCAAACTGGTTGTACTTGTTCCAGTCCAGCGCGAGCACCTCGTTCGAGTGGGCTGGGATTGTCGTGATCGATCGCGCGGTGTTGAGATCCCAGATCTTGACAGTGCCATCCCCTGAACAGGAGGCCACCAGTCCGTTGTTCTGTGTGTTCCAAACGGCGTTGTAGACCGACTTGGAGTGCTCCGAGAGCGTCAAAATGGAGTGCGGTAGCTCGGGTCTCCAGATTTTGACCGTGCCATCCCACGACGCAGACACAAACGAGTCTTTCGACACGAGGTTCCAGTTCACGCCCGAGACTTCCTGCTTGTGCTCGTGATAATTCTGGATCGGGAACTGGTCTCGCGTCTGCAAGTGCCACAACTTGATCGATCCATTCGCACATGCGCTCAGCAGCTGCTGTGGGTTCACTTCGCTCCACGCAGAGTCGTAGATGCCTTCAGCGGTATCAAACCCTCGCACCTGTCGCACACACAAGTAACAATGAATGAACACGCTAATTCACAACGGCAGCATTACCCATATAGAGCAGAGCAGCTCCATGACAATTCACGTACAAGCGCAAGCTCGCCCGACGGCATCATCTCGTACACGTTCTGCTTGCCATTGCCGATGATCCCAAAGTACTGCGCAGTGCCGACGGCGACCAAGTTGTCAACGAACGGGCTGAACTCGACCTGTGTGCATCCATTTAGCAGACCACATACACACACTTAGCTGATGAAATGCATGTGTGGCGGTAGATCTGTGTCAACAGCACGCGTACCGAGTAGCCGTGCAGCTCTGTGATGGTCTTGCGCGGCTGGAGGAACATGTTTGTCGGCGACAGTCACTCACGCGCGCGAGCTTTTGAGCTTTTTGAGCTTCTAATGCACTTCCTTCACGTCAACATGTAGATCAGTTTTGGCAGGGAACGGAGCGGATACCGGTTTTGAAAACCCAAAAGTATTATACCGGTATGTTCTGACTCGACCGGATTTATTTTAGAACTTCAAGGTCTCTTTCTGTTACTCTTACCGCGCTTTTGGCTTTGAATTGCAATATGTAAAAATAAGAGTGTTATATCGTATAAACACAATAGTTTAGACTATAAATTGTAATTACGCAGAACTAAGTTGCATTTTCCCAGTCAGCACACCAACACGCTTGTTGGCAATATTAAAACAGCAAATATGAACAACGAGCGAGAAAGGCGGCGGCGGCGGTGGCGTGCGGCGCTTGCTCTGCGTGTGCTCGTGCTGTCCGCGCTGCTGCACACACTCTCGTGGTGCGTTGACCTGCGATTACGAAGCGTGCAGGTGGTACTGTCTTGTGTATATAGCTGACATGCGTGCTATCCTGTCTGTCTCTGGATGCATGTGTGTGGACCATTCTTGCAGTTTGGACTTGTCGAATCAAGGGCTGACGAAGATCACAGCAAGCGATGCAACCGGAGAGCTCGCGACGTTCTTTTTCATCAAAGGAGAAGACACAACACTACAGAAAGCGTCAGCAGCGGAGCTGTCGGTCGAGACAGAGCTCGTGCTGCGCAACAATGCGCTGGAAACGATCCCAGCCGCGCTGTTCCGCGCGCTCCAGAGCGTCAAGCGAGTGTGAGTTGGCGACGGATCTGCTGTATTGGTGGGGCTCTACCACACTGAGAGGCCGTCGCTTTACTAACGCTATTCATCTATGTGTGTGATTGGAAACTCGTGTGCTTGCAGAGACCTCTCGAACAACCCGAACCTGACGACGCTGGAGTCCAACTCGTTCGTGGACTTGCCCCAGCTTGTCGATATCACGTAAGAAAGCAGTTGGCGGGCATGCATGAGACTCTTAGTTGATGATGAGTAGGAACTCACAGGTTATGTTGCTGTATATCTGTGTGCTCAGGTGCGTCAATACGAGTCTGGTGGCGCTTCCAGCATTGTTGGTGAACAACTGTCCCAAGCTGGAGACGATCACGTTCAACGAGAGCTTCATTCACACAATCAACCAGAACGCGATCGTGAATTCTCCCAAGCTGCAGGAAATGTACGTACAAATGTGCTATAGAGCTCTTCTTTCTTTGTGATGAACCAGTTGCTAACAAGACGCACACTGGTGTCTTTGTTTGTGCGTCCCACCCATCAGCCACTTGTCGAGGAACAACGTGACGCTGATGTACTCCAACTCCCTTACGAATCTCTCGATGCTTCACACACTAGACATGAGCTACAACAACCTGACAGACGTGCCTGGCGAGCTCTTCTCCGTGTCCAAGTCCTGGAAGGTGCTTGATTTCACGCGAAACAACATCACAGGCGCACCACCGATGATCCAGAAAGCCATTGTCGCAGGCTATGTGTAAGAATCACAAACCCGACTTCGCGTTGATTTTGTCATTTCCGTTGTTAACCTTCCTTCATGATGTTGTTTGTGTGCTTAAATTGCGCTTCAGATCGTTTGAGCGGAATCTGTTTTTCGAAATCATGGCAGGCGAGTTTGCAAACGCCGCGTACATCCAGGAGCTTCGCCTCGGACACAATGGGATCTTCACAATCCATTCGAATGCGTTCAGTGGGATGTCATCGCTTCGGAAACTGTAAGATTACCAGATCTGTTTTTCTTGATTTTTATTGGGAACCGATCGGAAATGGCTGACAAATGAGATCTTTGTCTTTACTATCTCTATATGTGCAGGGACTTGAGTGACAACGTGATTTCACTGATTGAGGAGTTCGCATTCGATGGACTCGATGTGTTGAAAGAGCTTCTGCTGGGCGACAATTACCTCAAACGCCTGAAGCTCGAATCGATTCCTCCTCAGCTAGAGCGTCTCGAGCTACAAGCAAACCTCCTCGACCTGCTTCCAGATTTCTCTACCAAAACAAAGATCCTCCAGGCTCCGAATTTGAAGACTCTGTGAGTTAATCTCTCCGCATTTGTTCTTGACTTTGTTTTGTTGTGCATCATTCACTCACTCTAGCTAATTCTCGTTTGTTTGTTGGCTTTTCTCGTCAGGAATTTGAGCCACAATGTGATCTGGGCTCTTGAGACCAAGAGCGAACTCAAGCCGTATCCCAACTTGACCCGACTGTGAGTACCGGTATTTTCTGTCGATTCATCTGTAACCTATCACTTTGTAAGCAATTTTACCACGTCTTCTTGTGTCCATGTAACGCAGCGATCTGAGCTGGAATCGAATCGAGAATTTCACTGCGGCTGTGCTGGGACCGATTCAGTCCACCATTGAGTCCATGTACGTGACTAGTAAGCAGTTTGGGATATTAATTGAGATATCTCACTCTCAACTGACTTTGCTTTCCGTTTATCTTTTGGCTCCGAACAGAAACTTTAACTACAATGTCATCGCGTCCGTGCCAAGCACCGTGTTCCTCGACATGCTCAACAACACCCGAACAACAGTGTACGTTCTCGGTCACTGTGTGGCTATCATACTATTTGTAGTGCACGCAGCTGACAACAATTTCTTACGCTGTGCTCATTCAGAACGCTGCAAAGAAATCCTGGGATTGGAACAGACCCGAGCATTCTTGGCAAGACGATCTGTCCGAACGGGAGCGTGTACGATCAAACGCCTCTCCGTATGAAAGCGGGCTCAACTCGCCAGCTCTATGGATGTATCCAGTGCCGCATCGGCAACTACCATGACGTGAGCACTGGCAAGTGCTTACCGTGTTTGGGGCGAGCTTTTGCCGATAAAGATGGTGCTACCGCGTGCCAGTACTGTCCGTACTCTTCCGATCTCGACGTGGAAAAACAAGTTTGCTTGGATTTTGTGTGCAATGGATTCTGTTGGATGACTGTCGCCATGGGCTTTGGCATCCCGGTTGCGATCTTTGGGGCCAAATTCCTGATGTACACGATCTCGACAACGATCGCAAGACAACGGAAGCTCAACCTTGCGGAGCAAGAGCAGATGACAACGTGGCGCATGGAGCAGATGATGCGTCAGCTTGGGACTGCTGCACCCCCGAATGCAACAGAGCTGGACGACGAAAATGTAAATGCGACGCTCGGTCCCTGCCGCATTTACGATCTGCCGAAGGAAACCCAAGAGACTGTGCTCGAGACGTTGCAGGAGCATTTCCAACTTCGCAAGCAAAAGTTGCGCGTGTCGCTTCCGGAAGAAGACGAGGATGATGACGGAGAGGAGAGTGGAGAGATGAAAGCAAACGAGTGGGACAATGTTGAATGGTCGACGTTCCACATGCACCGCATCCTGAGTCGTAACTACCACGGAGAAGTGTTCCTGGGCGACTACTGCGGGTCGCAAGTGGTGGTGAAGCGATTGATGACGCTGCGTTTTGAAGTCCGCGAGTTGGCGGACGCGATCAACGATGTGGAGCTGATGCTATCGTTCCATCACCCACAGATCACCAGGTTTCTAGGCACGATGTGGACCGAGCGCGAGCATTTGTGCGTCATCTCCGAATACGTGAAGGGCGGTGACTTGCACACACTGCTTGATATGGAGAGCATGAACCAGACAACAGGCGGGATGGCGCCGTTCTTCAATTCGCTGCACATCTCTGGGAATTCGTATACCACCGACTCATTCCACACACAGCTCATGACGTCAGCAGACAGCAGTTCGATGATGATGACGTGGTGGTCGACCAAGTTGCAGATGATGCTCGATGTTTGCAAAGGGCTGGCGCATGCGCACGACACGGGGGTATCTCACGGCGACTTGCGCAGTCGTAACGTGCTCGTGACTGAGACGTTTCAGTGCAAATTGAACGACTTCAGCCACTACACGAGGTCGGACAAGTACGCGACCACGACTCTGCGTCTGCAATCCGAGATCAGCGACGACGAAGAGGAAGATGAGGAAAGCGATTTGGAGGTAATCAACTCCGAAGGCGTGCAGCTCATGGACTTGGAGCCAACGACGACGACGGCACGCAAGAAAGATGACTTCTTTGGGAACCACCGCAACTACATGCTGCCTTTGCTCCCGCCCGAGGTGCTGCACCACGCCACACGCCACTTGGGCTCGGACATCTACAGCTGCGGCATCCTGCTCATTGAGATCTGGTTTTACCGCCACGTGTCGGCTGTGAACATCACGCCGTCACTGCAGGACGAAGTGATGGGCGACGGCACGCTGCTCGACAATTCAAAACTGTCGATGATCGACAGCAACACCGACGAACCGTACCGCACTGCTTCAGAAACGAATGGTAATGCGGATTCATCGATCATGTCGTTCAACCTGGACCGGACCAAGATGCACAGCGCCATGGTGCAGCAGTTCATGACGAAGCTGCGCCTGTGCGCGCACCTGGAGCCCGAGGAGAACAACGACCGGAGCTTTGGCACGACGACGACGTCTTCCTCTGCGAGCGTCTCGTTCACGTCCACAGCGATGATGACGGAGAAGCTCTTCACTGCGATCGAGGAGTGCCTCCACTTTGATCCGAAGAAGCGGCCGACCGCGAAGATGCTGGTGAAGCTCTTCCAGCAGCTGCTCGACGACTCCTCACCGCGGTCCTGCTGAGCTCAGATCGTTGGAGCCTTTTGGAGCTGTTGAGCTTTTGACATAGCTCTTTTAAGTATTTTATCGTATTGTTCTTTTCTCGTTGGCGTTATAGTTGTTGTGCGTCGTGCTCATATCCATCATAGGCATCCATCCGTGTCGTCCAAGTGTAGAAATCCAGACATCGGAAGGCAACATCATCCTACGTTAAGTGCGCATAACTACTCCAACAATGGGGCAAATCGGACTTAATTGATGCAACACACTCCACTCTGCTGCAAACACAGCAAAACTTGGACCATGGAGACGCAGAGTAAGAGCGGCATCTGGACGCAGCACCAGGACGCGCATGGGGTACGCGAGCCGCCGTCGCCATTGCTACACGCTTTCACTGCTGATACACGATTCATCGTCTGACGCGCGACCGCTCTCCCTCGTCCCTCTTTGCTTTCTCTGCGCAGCGCACGTTCTATTTCAACATGGTCCACGGCAGGAGCTACTGGGAGATCCCCGATGAGCTCAAGGCGCAGGTGAAGCGACCCGCGGGCGACACTTTAGATGACTGGGAACCCGCATTACCGACCCGCGAAGCGGAGCGACGAGAGCAGGTGATGCAGCACGCTGCAGCGAACGCGAGCACCAGTAGCTTTCCTCCAGGCATGGCGTCTCTCCATGAGCGAATGGCGCAGGCAGCGCAGCGCAGGAAAGAGAACGAGATGAAGAAGTTCACAGAGGAGAAGCAGCGAGACGAAGACAAGAGCGAGGCGGCGCAGCAGACGAGCTCCTCGAATAAGTACTTGGAGATGGTGCGGCAGCTGCAGCATGTCGACAAGGAGACCGACTCCACTGGCGGCAAATGGCTCGTGCGATGAGTGAGATGAGTGGGTAGAACATGAAAAGTGATACCAAGACGGTACGCGTCAATAATAATAGCAATTCATTTAGCGTGTCCCTTTCGTCCATCGCATCTCCCACCTCTATCTGCACGTCTCTATGGCTTGGCTTAAGGCAGCGCGCGTGCATATACAGATAGACGCATAGCAAAGTCTGCGGAATGCCATGCATGCATGTATCCCATCTACTTGAACTTGGTCGACAGCCGCTTCTACATACATACACATAGAGAGAGAGACATACGAGTGTGAGTATCAGAAGCAATAATGATAGACGTTCACACGCATTTGCACAATAGATACGCACTCGCTTGGTCGCCTCAACTCGGTCCTGGAACGAGATGGGCTTGCTGTTGTCGCCGTCACCGTTGCCGCTGCTGGGTATTAACTCGTCGTCTTCATTTGTCTTATTTGTTCCTATCGCGGAGGCTGCTCCTGCGGGTTTGGCGGGCTTGAGATCGAAGAGCTCCTGGATGAACGGCATCTTGGAGAGCACAAGCTTCCAGACGATGATCCAACCCACGGAGAGCGTGAAGAGTACGATGCACACGGCCCCGGAGAGGTACGCCGCCATCACGAAGAGCTCGCCGCTCGACACCATCCTTCCTTCCTTCCTTCCTCTGTTCCTTTTGTCGCTTCTCTCTTTTCTCTTTCTGTCATAAACACACACACAAAGGGCTTCAATCAGACACACTCGCAAAACCTCAACCCAATTTTTGGAATTAAAACGTTGAATCATAAATGTACATTCCAATGTTTTTCTTTATTGATACCGAATTGGACAGAAAATGGAATTGAGAAATATGATTCCCTATTTTGATTCTAAACCTCGTTATTTTTGAAGTGAGCGGTTTTTCAAAAACCAGTTTTTGCGATCTGCCAAAAGCAAAATGGATTTGAAAATGCAAAAATTATGCTCGGAAGGCTCTATGTGTTGTGTGTGTGGGTATTGCTTGCCATTATGGCGTGGTTATGACCAGGCTAGCTACTCTGGCGCAGGGACGACCGACCACTTTCATCTTCCGTCTGCACGGACAGCGAGTGACTCGAGGGCTTCGATGGATCTGATTCGCTCGCTCTACAGTGAGGGCGCTACCCACCTCATCTGATGTGTTCATATTTTACTGACGATGAGGTGTGTGCGCTTGGTGCTTGATGCTGCGTCAAGGACTCCCTAGTACTGATCCTCGGCTGCTGCATCTGCATTTGCGTTCGCTTTTGCTCGTTTGCTCTTCTCTAGAAGAGCAGTCGTCGTCTGGATCGGCCTCGCTCTCCAATTCTAAGGTTCCTGGAATCGCGCAAATACGCTGCTTGGCAGGACGACCGGAGTCTCGACACTGTGGAGCCGAGGCAGCTCGCAATGATCGCGCTCTTCATGTCTTCTAGCTGTTGCTGCACGCGCAGTTGCTCTTGCAGCACAAGCTCTCGTTCACGCTCGATCTCGCGCTTGGTCTTGCGGAACACCAGCGGCTTGGACGATGCTGCCACTACTATTGGGCGTGCGGACTCGCTTTCCTGGTGGCTGCACTGCGGGAGAATACTCAAACGAGTCAGTGACAGCCGCCTCTGTGCTCGGCTTTCTTCGCGGTCGAGCGCCGAGAACACTTGGTGCAGACGTCGACTGTGGTGCAAGAGTCCTGGGATGGAGCTAACGTGTCTTCTTGGCGCGACCTTCGATCGCTTCTTTCCCGAGAGCACCATCTTCTCTAATGATCTTGCTGCTTCTGTTCGATTTTCAAAATGCGCGGCTTGCGTGGTGACGGAAATGCAGCGGGTCACAAATGCGTTTGGGAGTTGATGGCGTGCTCAGCAATCGATTGACACTTGCGGGCAGTGGGGATGAACGCGATTGCTGACTGGAGGTATTGCAGAGCAGCAATAGTGTGACGTCTAGTGAGCACAAGCAACAACGAAGTCACAAAACGCATCATTAGCAAACGCTGTGCACAGGAGTTGATGCGCACGTCACAGAGAGCGAGAGAGCAATTGCAATCAGTTAATGCATGTACCGAGTGGTGTGAGACGGAAAGCTGCGGATGGATGCGATGGATGGATCGATCTCTATGCGTGTGCGTCAAATGAAGAATATGCAAATGCAGAAATGCAGGGACCACACACGCGCTTGTGGGGACCGACGACGGGCGCTCTTGCCAATGCTGCCGGCAATTGGCAAATGCGCGATCCCGGTTTTTTCAAACGTTTCAATTGCCATTCGGAATGAATGTCGTCAAAATGCAAGCTCGTTGCTTCAGATTTTTGAAATTTGAACACCATAACCCGTGTATCGCAGTGTAACCTTTCTCTGTAACTCGCGTAACCCCAGCATGCTGCGAACTTGAACAAATCAATCTTGCCCGCACTTAGCAAACAAGTCGTGAAGGGTAGTAAAGTGTTGTGATACGTCTCGCTGAGTCGAGGGACAAAAGCCGTCACGCCACATTCAAGTCACATTCCAGCAAGGGGGGATTTCATCAAGCGAAGAGCTTTGTATCAAAACCCCGATACATCTATCGGCCAACGCAGCAAAGCAACGAAGTGATCGATCAAGCTACAGGTGACAAGCAAATATGGACGAGCTGCAGGCAAAAGACGTGGAGTTCTTCTCGATGGAGAACATGAAGAGCAACGAGCAGACGATCGACTTTATCTACACGTCGATGTGCGTCATCGCCGGCTGCATGGCGGGCATCATCGGGCTCACGGGACTCACGGGCTTTGCGTTCCTCGCCGCCGCGTACGTGCTCACGGCCGTGTCCGTGTGGGTGTTCAAGCTGCAGATGAATGTCAAGGTGTACTTCAACACGAACACGCTGTCTTTCATCTTCGCGGGCATGTTCTCGCAGGCGCTGTCGTTCATCCTCTTCTGGACGCTTTCGTACGGCTTGGTGCATATTTATTAATCCCAGCAACAGCGTGGCGGCGAGCGAGCGAGTATGTGCGTGTGAGAGTGGAGTGATGAGATGACAAGAGCAAGATTCAGATACAAAGAAGACTGTGCATGAAGACCGCGCGCGGCGCATCAAGGAAACAAGAGAGAGAGAAAGAAGATGCCGCGTCGCGCATCTAACTAAGAGTCGCATGATGCAGTCGCCAGTTAGAGTAAATATACACATCCGTTCAGACGTGTTACTTGTCATTTCGCGCCACCACGCGTGAATGAGTACAAATTGTACTTTCCCCCAACAAAACATGCTCGTTATGCATTTGCTTCTTCATTTTTGTTTGCTTGTTAACGCTTTATTTGCTGTCCCTGCCTAATAAAAACCTGCTCCTTCGTTCACTGCTTTCTGCTTGCTCACTATAACCCTAGGACAACCGAGTCTACTTGCCGCCCGCCGTTCGAAGCTTCTGCTGCATGACGAAGATCACGCCCTCGAGCATCTGGCGCTTGTTCTCGAGCACTTCCTTGAGCGAGTCCGTGTTGGTCTGTAGGAACTCCACTTTGCGGTCCATGAACTTCTTCGCGTCGTTCACGCTCTGCTCCACGAAGTAACCCGTGCCCACGTCCACGAGCACCTCCTTCACGTTCGAGAGCGTGCCCGGCACGAACATGGATGCCGTGAGCGGCACCAAGATCTGCTTGTCCAGGTTGCTCTCGTTCAGGTTCTTGAGCGCCTCCTTCGACTCGTTGAAGCGCGCCTGCGCCTCGCGGAGCCCGCCGAACGACGCCGTGAGCTGCTGTAGCTCCGTCTCCAGCTGGGTCTTGAGGTTATTGAGCTGCTCCAGCGACAGGTCCACCAGGTTCACTTCGCGTCCGCTTCCGTCGGCCATGGCTCTCGTTCTTGGCTGTCTGCCTTGCTTTTGCTTTGCTTTGGCTCTGGTTCACTGTTTGTTGTCTGCCTTCCACGCAAAATGTGCCACAAAACAAGCGGTCAAAAACACAGAAAACAATAAGCCAAGAACATCAACATTTATAACCAATCAAATATACTGAAATGATGATTTTAGCCAATGGTAATACAGAGGTGGGAAGAGGATGCTATTATCAACCAATGAACGGTGAGTACAATCGAATTACTGCTCAGCATCCTCCGCGTCGCTCTCGTCGTCCGCCCCTAGGAAGTTCCAAAGCTTCATCGCGACTTCCGCCGCGCGCTGCCGTCTCTGTTCGTCCGTGAGATCCTGGCCGTTGTCCCGCACGCGTCGCACCTCGGAGATCAGCGCACTGAACTCTGCCATGTCGATATCGTCTTCGTCGTCGTCTTGGCTGTTGTTGCTGCCGGTGCTAAGACTCATGTTGCTCGGTCCAGAGCCAGCAGTCGCTTTGTCGGCCGCCTCTGTGATCTCTAGCGCACGCAGAAGGGTCTGCAGTCGGCCGTCATCTCCTTCGTCATCTCCAGAGTTGGCCTCCTCTTTTGGCTGCTCCGTCTTCGCCTCTTGCTTCTGGTTTGAGCTCAACACTGCTGGCGCCTTCTTCTCATCGTCTGGACTTGGCATGGATAGCGCCACGCTCACGTTTGAAAGCTCCCGCAGCCCATTATCTTCGATGGCATGCAGCTGCTGTGAGCGCATGACCATCGACGCCCACATGTTGCAATGCAGCGCTTCGAGCACGCGATCCATGCCCTGCTTCTCATCCGCTCCGAAATCGCTCTCCAACTGGTTGTTGCTGCTTCCTGGCGCACTCTTGACGTCTTCGAGAAGCTCGATAAACTCAAACTCGTTGTCTAGACACCACTTCTGCACTCGTTCAATGTGCTGCGCGACCTGAGACGTCTTCTCGGACTGCGAGTTGCATCCCACCAAGAGACGCACTTCGATCTGCTCATCCGCCATCTGCTGCAGGAAGCGACTCACGTGGAGGAAGCTCTCTTCGTGCGCGACGTCCACCACGCACACCACAGCTTCGTACTCCTGTAGTTCGTACGCGACTGGCGCAACAGGCTCATTCTCGAGCACTTGATGCACGTGCACATCGACGTTCGCGGTGTAGTACTTTGTCGAGAAGACCAGCGGTTGCACACCAGCGGTAGCTGCTGCTGCATCCGCCTTCTGGCCGCAGAGCACATGCAGCTTGGCGATCACGTCGCGCTTGGTCTCGGGGTCAGCGCCCACCACAAGCATGCGCGACACAGCGGTCGTGCTGTTATTGTCGTTGCCGTTGTCGTTGCCGTTGTCGTTGCCGTTGCCGTCGCCGCCGTCCATGTTGCTCCTCGTGTCGTGTCTCCTTGACTTGTGGCTTGATCCACCGCAAGACCGCCTCTTCCGTAACCCACCGTAAAGTGTAACCACGGTACACATTACTCGTACTAAAAACCACATAAATCAAGCCCCCTTTTGACAAAATATGACCAGCACAATATGAGGATCACAGTACACGGTCCACTGAATGCATTTTTAAACCTTTGCCACCTGCTTGAACCGGTCTCACTCATTTCGAACTTGGCAGAGTGAGGGCTTACCATTCATCCGAATGCTGCAATCGATGATCGAGAACTATCAAATTCACAATAATATAATCAGAAGGATCTCAAGATCCAAGAGACCCAGCATCGCAACGCGCTTACTAACCTTGTCGTGCACGCAAACAAACACACTGCAAAGTAAAATGCTTTACTTGCCGCGGCTTGTAGTTCAGGGATCTCCAAGTCTGAATCTCCAACCCTTGTTCCATCCGCTACAATGCGGACGGTGACATGGCTCTTCCCTTCGCGCCTGTGCAATTCTAGGATAGCAGCACACAGCTGAAAACAATAAAATACAGATACACACCAAAGTCAATATAATCATTTCAAACGCAAGCAAAGCCAACACTTACACGTGGGCATGTGATGAGCTGCATACACAAATCCAGCGTTTTGCGCTCTGAACGCAACAGCTCGAGCAGCCTCTGCTTTGAACTTTTGCGTCGTCGGTTCTTGAACACCAACATCTCAGACGGACACGGAACAGCAGGGACTGTGCTGATGGCGCGGTAGATAGTCGCTAAGCTCACCTGTTTCTGCAGCTCATCCAGCACCGTCTCCTGCAGGGCTGGGTTCCGCATTCCTCCTGCGACCCACATCTCGGCGTCGTTGGCCTCGCGGCCTTCGATCACGCGCATGCCTGTCTTCGTGTTGCGTGCTGTTGCGATCACTAACATGACGTGGGGGACCTCAGTTCCGTGAGGTTCCCCACGTCGAGCATCGTGCTCTCATTTTACGGGATTTGTTCTCTCAGATGAATATAAAAAAAGAATTGGCATTGGTTCCATTTTTCGAAAAAGGGACTTCATAAAAAGAGATGGAATCATTTCATACTTCTCGTTTGTTTGTAGCAGCAATCCCGTAAACTGGATTGCTATGTTACAAACACACTATAAAAACCAAAAATCTGTTTAAAGTATTTTTTGGGGGGTTTCATAATCTAAAACAGAATTTTATAATCTCGCATCCTATTTGTAAGAAACAATTCCATGCCGCATTTTGCAAATCGCTGCACATTCGAATGTCCAATGATTTGCAAAAGTCAAAACACGAATCACTTGCGCAAACTATGGCTCGAAGTCCGTGTTTCATCATTTTGAAGCAATAGCAATTTGCCTGGCGTCAACCAGCTTCTGGTAATTCTACCGCACAAAATCGTAAAATTCGTACTTAAATGAATGCATATCATATATCCATGTCGGTTAAAGTAAGAATGTATCTAACTAAGGTGGTGCACACAATATCGATGCATTTAGTGTCACCCACACCATTATCCATCAAAGCAGTCGCACGTAGGCATGTCTTTGTGGAGAAGTGCGCACTTAGTGACTGACCACCACAGCCACACTCGCCGCCACACTCGTCAACTCTCAATCATATCCGAAAGCTCCTCGACAAGCGCAACATGGTGGCGATCGCGCAGACGCTCGGTCTCCTGCGCGCGTGCAGCTCGCGTGCGCTGCGCACTGCTGCTAGCAGCGCAGCGCTCGCGCCGTCCAGAGCAACAGGCAGCAGTCTGCGGTCGCTCGGAGCTCTTCAGACACCCCAGCAGCTACGATCGATCGTGACGACCGCACACGAAGAAGAAGACTCGGACGCCACGGCGCACATGCACGCGCACATCCAGGCGCGCCTCGACTACAAGAAGCTCGCTGCGAACCTAGACGACGCGATCGCGAATGTGCAGAAGCGCTTCAGCGACGCGAACCCAGCGCTCGTCGTGGATTTGTACCACCAGCAAGCCAAGTTGCGCCACGAAGTGAACTTGTTGCGCGCCGAGCGCAACGTGAACGCTAAGCAGCTCGGTCTCGCGAAGGCGAGTGGATTGAGTGACGAAGAATTTGAAGTACTTCGCATTCGCGGCCAAGAGATCAAGAAGGAGATCGCGGCATGCGACGAAGAGCTCGCGGAAGTGCAGGTGCGCCTAGAAGTCGAAGCGCTTAAGATCCCGAATGACACGCACCCGGATGTTCCTGTCGGCGAAGAGGCGGACTCGAAGATCATCAAGCTCGGAGGTGAGAAGCGAGAGTTTGATTTCACGCCAAAGGACCACTACGACTTGGCGACGGAGCTGCAGCTCATCGACACGCACACGGCGGCGAAGGTGAGCGGCTCCAAGTTCGTGTATCTGTGCAACGAAGGCGCCATGCTCGAGCTTGCGCTTGTGCACTGGACGCTGAGTAAACTTCGTGCGCGCGGGTTCACGGTGATGCTTCCGCCGGATGTTGCACACTACAAGATGGTGGAGGGCTGCGGCTTCCAGCCTCGCGGCGAGGCTACGCAGATCTACTCGATCGCGAACTCGGACCTCTGTCTCGCCGCGACGTCGGAGATCACGCTCGCGGCCTCGAAAAGCAACGAGATCCTTCAGACGTCCTCGCTGCCGATCAAATACGCGGGCTTCAGTCACTGCTTCCGCACGGAGATCGGTCACGGTGGCCGCATGACGCGCGGCATCTACCGCATCCACCAGTTCAGCAAAGTGGAGATGTTTGGCTTCACCGCCAACATGGAACAGTCCCAGGCGTTCTTCGACGAAATGGTCGAGATCCAGACCCAGATGTACAACGAACTGGGGCTGCACTACCAGGTCGTGGACATGGCGACGGGTGATCTTGGCGCGCCAGCGTACCGCAAGTTCGATATCCTCGCATGGATGCCCGGCCGCCAGGAGTACGGCGAGATCTCGAGCATGTCCATGTGCACGGACTACCAGGCGCGCCGCCTCAACATCCGCCACAAGCAGCGCAAGGAAGACTCAACCGAGTTCGTGCACACGCTCAACGGCACGGCGTGCGCAGTGCCGCGTCTGCTGATCAGCATCATCGAGACGTACCAGCAGAAGGACGGCTCGGTCGTGATCCCCGAAGTGCTGCGACCGTACATGGGCATGCAGGAGGTCATCGTGCCACGTGCTGCCAGTCAGTAAGCTCCGAGTGTAAAGTTGCCATGGGCTTCCCACATCAGGAACTTGAACTATATAGACACAACATTTCCATCATGAGCATTCTGCGTTTTAAATGATGTTGCTAGCGCTTTCGTTTTCGGGGTTTCTCGGCAGCATGGACACGGACGCGTCCCGCTTTCCAGTCGCTAACGTCTATGGTCTCGAACGTCCCGTTTGAGCACAATAGAAACACAAACGTCGATGTCGACGCTGTGATGACGCCCGAAAGTACCCGCTCGTGTGAATTTGTAGAGTCTTCTTCGGAAGCTGCACATTTCATCTCCTCGTCCTCGCATTCCCTGCCAGTCGCTTGTCTGTACACGATGATTTTGTCGCCTTCTTGCAGCATCCCGGGGTTAAACTCCAGTCGACGCCCGCTTCTGAGGGATCGCTGATGCTTTTCTTCTCCATGTGAGCTCCCGTCTTCTTCATCCACACCGCTGTCGTCATCACTAGTGCCACGTTGGCTGTGCATAGTGTTCTTGATACACGGAACCCTGCTTTTTGTGTTCATGATACGGCTGAGAGGCATCCCACTGCGCTTATGAACTGCATGTGCGATCGCTTCGAGGTCGCTCGTGACCTCCTCGCTCTCGACGCGGTGGTTGAGCGGCTTGAACACTGGCGCCTTGGACAGCAGCGCCTCGAGTCGCTTCTTCTCTTCGTATTGCAGCCGATGCGCTTCCTCTGCGGGTGAGAGAGGCACGATCGGCTGCAGCGCCGTGCTATTACTGTTGCTGCTGATGCCGATGCCGTTAACACCAAGACCACTGATACTAGCGCTGCCACTATTCATCAGCACGCCACCACCACGCTTCTTCTTCTGGTCAAAGCCGTTGACGCCGCCGCCGCCGCTGTTCCGCGTGAGGCGTCTTCGATCCATGACCGACACACCGTCGCGCGTGTTCTTGAGCCGCTGGATCTCGCGCTGGAACTCGTCGCTCATTTCTTGCTTGAGCTCTTCGCAGCGCGCGTGGTACCGCGCTTTCGCCTGCTCACATTCGTACTCGTAGAGCTGGATCGCGGTCTGCTTGAAGCGCTCAAAGCTCGCGTACGCCCGGGTCACCTGGTTCTGCTTGTTCGCGAGCAGCAGCTCGCAGCCGAGCACAAAGTCATCGGCGGTGCCTTCTTCGAGCCGCTGGATCGTCTCCTTCACGCGTCCAATCTCGTCTTGGAGCGAGGTGCGGTCCACAGGCAGCAAGCTGTCGTCCTCTTCACTGTCTTCATCGTCGTCGTCTCCGCTGCTACTGTTGCCACTGGAGCCATCGCTGAGGCTGCTGTTACCGCCACCACTGAGAGTGCGTGCGCCTGTACTGCTGCTGCTGCTGCTGTGATGACCGCGTGCACTGGTGGCGCTGCACCGCAGTGGTTTATCTGAAGAGCGCATCCTCTTGGAGCCGCACACTTGACGCTTTTTCAATTGTGAAACCATTGTGTGCCTGCCGCAAAAATTGCGCAGTATCTCTCTGTACAAGAGCATTCAATATAAGAGCAACGCCACATTACTGGCTACAATAAACATCAAACAAGTGCATGATTGGCTGAAATGTTCTTTCCTTTGCAGATAAAATGGTACGCGAACATGATGATCATGAAGATGGAGACAGAACATGAGAGCCAACGTGGCGTATTGAATCGAGGGCTCGTCCATGCAGGCGCACTTAGTTTCGGAGCGTTCCTTTCTTCTTGGCGACGCGCTGGAAGCATTCGCGCAGCTTGCTGAACTCCTTGTCGCACGCGAAGCGGTCGACGCCGCCCGCGAGGTTCGCGACACACGCACCGTAGACTTGGATCTGTCAAGCATGGATGGGAGCGACAAGTCAAGAGCGTCAATATCAATGAGCAAGGCCGACAGAGAACATCGACGAGAGGAAACACAAACAAGCGAGAGACGTGCATCGAGTGGGCAGTCGACGAGCATCTGCGAGAAGAGTTTGCCCATGCGCACGGGCGCCTTGTTCTGCGCGGTTCCTGGCATCTTGAGTGTGATCAAGACGGCGAATTTGAGAGTGAGCATCGAAGGATACTGGCACTCCGACAAACGCTGCAGGCGTTGGAAGCTGCCGATCCACGAAGACAAACGATGCGTTACTTTCTGCTTCTGAGCGTATTCGAGTGCGGAAGTGTTGTCTACAAAGCGTAGAACATCTATCGAGTACGAGGGTCTCTCGATCATCGCCAGCGAGAGCTCAGCTCACATTGCATTTTCTCATCATAAAATAAGAAACACCAAGAGAGAGAGAGACTCGCGTCTTTGACCATTTCGAAAGCTGTGGGCGTGGGGCATTCCAAGATTTGCTCTCAAACAAGCGACAGCGAACAAGCAAGAAGAGTCTCCATCCCAATTCATACCCTCAAAGCCTCTGGGATGACTCGCGCGCGTGTTCACAGGTTGACAGTCATACTACTGTGGCTTTGCTGTTGGTGCTACTGCTGTGAAGCTGCGCCAATGACCCCCGTACTTGCTGCTGGGAGTCCTACGCCAACGCGTCCTCCGTCTCCTACCCCACGAGCGATCGGAAACAAGAGCGACTGGTGGACCGAGGACCACCCGTACATGTACCGCTACCGCTACAAGCGCTTCCCGAACGGCTCGTTCGTGCTCAACAAGAACGACGAAGCGCAAAAAGTGACGTGGAAAGAGGTACGCGCCAACCTGACGGCCGACGTGACCCCGGTCGAGCGCTTCTTCTATGCGAAAGAGTCGCGTAAAGTCATGAAGGACGTGTACAAACACGTGCTGATGAACCTGGTACCCCCTAGCGCACATGGGAGCGTCATGAAGCGCGCGCGTATTCAGAAACTGCAATCGAAGATGATGAAGAGTTACTTTCTGCACTCGGTCGCGATCCCAGGCGTGAAGATGCTTGGCGGGCTTATCATCGACGCGATCAAGCTGCACTACGGTGGGTACATCCAGCGCCAGATGATGTTCAAGAAGATGGCGACCATGTCGATCGATGAGATCTATGCAGAGCTCAACATCACGCCACCCGTGTGGGACGCCGAAGCGTACTTTGAAGCGAACCGCCCCAACTACTCGATGCCCTACGAGTGGCGAGGTCTCCCACAGATGTACCCGAAGCCCAGGGTGGAGTTTGCGCCGTACGCCAACTACTCGCTGATGTACTACTCGCAGGATGACGACTTGCCAGCGCCGGTGCTTCCCGCGCTTTCGTATCCGTGGCCATGGCGCCGTCAGCTTGCCGAGACGAGAGACCTGATTCTCCACGTGATGATGCTTACTTCACAAACCCAAGACCAGGAGATGGCGCAATTGATGAAAGAGGAGCAGGGGGAGAGCTCAAGCGCAGCGGTAGGTGGTAGCAGTAGTGGCAGTCCAGGAGATTTTTCCTCTGAACCGGCTCATCATCGACATTTGCAAGTGAATGGTTCAGCCTCGCAGTCTTCCAGTGACGACGATCTTGAAATTGGAGGTGATGATAGAGATGATGACGAAATTGAGGCAGTGGAGAACGATTTTGAAGCAGTGGAGGAGTTTGAAAAGATCGTGGCCGAGTACCATTTCTCGACGGGCATTCCGCGCATTTTGAAGCAGAACTCTTCGTATTTCCCATTCCCGACTCTGGACTCGCTTCTGATGGAGAGTATCGAAGAGGCACCAGAGTTACCAAACAGCGATGGTTCAGGTGGATACGGAAGCCATGACAGCAGCGCGAGCCGTGACACCAGCGAATTGAGTGATGTGTCCTCATATTCTAGCGAAAGCGCAGGATTCAGCGTCATTGAGGGCAACTCGACCCCTGACATCTTGCACAGCAACCAAACTGTGAATGCGGCTGGATCCTTCAATGCCACAACTTTGACAAACTCGAGTCTGTTAGACCAAAAGCAAAAGCGAAAGCAAGAACGAAAGCGAGAGGCGGAGCGCAAACGCAAGACCATTCTGCACGAAGCCATGCGCCATTTCTACGCCTACCCATCGGTGGACAAGTCCATGGTGCTTGTCTCCAAGGTTGGTGGGAAGACCCCGAACGATGCACAGCCGGCAGATGTCAACTGCAGCGTCGCTGCTCCGTGTCTTGTGCAATCGGGCGTCACAGTGTTCACTCCGCAGCTGAGCGATCTCGATTTCTTCCAGAAAGTGGTGACGAACCCAGACATTTCCAAGGAACAGCAGCGCGCTGTGCGCATCAAAGTGCTTCAGTTCATGGTCGAAGTGGCTTTCCAGGCGGAGCAGAAAGCGCTCGAGCTCGGCATTCAGGCACCGTCGACGATTTGGTACTCGTATTTTGACCGCAACGTTGACGAGTTTGCTGACACGCTCCAGGGTCACGTCAACTCCACGTGGCGCGGCGGAATAGGTGTGAGTGATGAAGACGGTACTGCTGTCAGTGCGTTGGATGTATACATGAGTGTGATGGAGGACAAACAGAACTCGATCTTCTACACCCAACCATCATACTATTGGACCACGCTGCGAGACACGAAGAGAGGCATGACGATGACCAAAGCTGTGCCAACGATCGAGCCCCTGAGTGAGGCTGAACAGATCGAGCTGCTTGTGTACATCGCAGCGAAAATGAAGGAGCTCGACCAGGCGATCGTCGCGTTCGTTGAAAATCGCAACGCGGACGAAGAGTACCGCCAGGTGGTGAACGCGACCGCCACGCGAATGGACTACGAAGGCAGTCAGTACTCGACGCTCGGCTTTGGCTTTCTGCTCCCCGCGACGAATCGAGACAACGTACTCTATCGCGAACTGAAGCTTCCAGTGCCTTTCCACTTGGCGCTGCGAGTGCTCGTGCGTTTCCAAGAGAGCCGTTTGCTGCTGCAAGACGAGTCGTTCCACATAGTGACGTGTCTTGCAATGCTGCGCAGCGATATCTCGTACTACCGCTGCAGATAACACGCTTCAGATTGAAAGGATGAGCGAAACGTGCATACCAATTTACGAATTGAGAGAGAGAGAAATGAGCGAGTCAGACAGAAGGCGAACATGAACGTAGTAAATCCACTCGCATTACCGTTCTTCTTGGATTTTTTCCCCTTCTAGTTGCTCATGTACTTCTTGTTCTTCGCAAAGCCGTCGATCGACGCCTTGCCGAGCGGTGAGCTGAAGCAGTACTCCTGGATGCGTTTCATGATCGGCGTGTTGATCGCCTCGGGGATCGTGTCCTTGCCCGAAATGTAGTTGAAGATGTCGATGGTTTCCTGGTTCAGGATGTCTTCGTACTGCTGCAGCTCCTCCGCCGTGAGCGTCATGACGTTCTTGCTCGCCCACGAGCCGAGCAACAGGTCGACTTCCAGCCAGCCGCGCTGCTTGCTGCGGTAGATGATGCGCTTGCGGTTGGCTTCGTCCGCATCGATCTCACGCTCGCCCTGGCTGCAATTGGCACATTGACAACGCATATATTATATTAACACACCTTCGCAAGCTTACTTGCCACTTGTAGCAGTATGCCCCCATTGACACACAAGGCTTTACCTCACGGACGGGAACGAGTCCTTGGCGGCGTGGTGCTGCGTGCGGATCTCCTGGCCGCGCTCGAGCGCTTTCTTCGCCTGCTCCTCCGAGATGCCGGTGAGGAACGCGTTGTTGTCGACCGTGTGGCTCGTCGCCGCGGTCGAGAAGCGCGCAGTCGCAGTCGTGCTGCAGCGGCTGGCGGTGGCGGCGGCGGTGGCAGTGATTGCAGCGCCGCGGCGCGCGAGCAGCTTGAGCATCGTGGCGGCCATTCTTGCTGTTAATGAGCTCTTTGCGTTGTGCTGGTGTCAGTCAAAGTCAATTGCCTTGTCTGATCTACGGTGGCGTTCTTTGGGCCAGGTTTCGCCGATACAATTAACATAGAGATGCAGGTCAATCTGGTCTCCGATACAAAACAATACCACGAGGCAGTCGCAATTCAATTCGTAGTTGCGGGTTTGGTTCAATAGCCTCTGGCAATTCGAAAATGAATTGTCAGCGTGATCTTTTATGCCTGCTTTTTGGCTTTGCTGTTTTGTTTTGTGAAGAAGCGAAAGAAAAGATAGCGGGCAAGGGGGAGAAGCAGCAGCGAACGCAGCAGACGACCGACGCCACGGCCACGATGAACGCCTCCGATGCCGACCGCCAGATCAAGCAGATGGTGAACTTCATCCTGCAGGAAGCGCAGGAGAAGGCAAACGAGATCCGCATCAAGGTGCGTGACTCTCTCTCATGAGAAAGAGAGAGAGTGGTGAATGGAATGCCTGCTCGCAATTTTGGATCTTGGATCCAAACACGAGGAGCTAGCTACATGCATGATGAAGACCTCCTCGTTGAATCTCGAATGGGGATGATCAGGCTGATTGAGTTGTGTATGTGTGTGGTCTGTGTGTATGTCCTACGGTGCGGTGCTGATGTCTGTTTGCGCGTTTGAATACGATTGGGATTGCTAGACGGAGCATGACTTCAACTTGGAGAAGCAGATGCTCGTGCACAACGCTAAGATCAAGATCCAAGAGGAGTACGCCCGCAAGGAGAAGGAGCGCGAGATCAACAAGCGCATGTACGTTGTATTGCGGCTTCGAGCAAGCATAACTTTTACATATAGCCAAACGACCGCTCGAACGTATGGGTATTGACTGATAGAACTATTGGTGTGTTCTATTCCAGTGCTCGCTCGGCGGAGATCGGTGCTTCGCGAAGAAAGAAGATGATTGCCCGTGACGAACTCTTGAAGACGCTGATCGCTGAGGGCCAAGGACTGCTGAAGAGCCTGACGACTGATGAGAACAAATACAAGGCGCTCTTGCGCGATCTGATTGTTCAAGGTCTGATCAAGCTGGTGGAGCCGGAAGTGGTGATCGCTGTGCGTGCCAAGGATGTGCGCCTCGCGGAGAGCATCATCAAGGAAGCCACCGACAAGTACATTGCCGTGATGAAGAAAGAAGCCAACATGGATGTGAGCAAGGTGAAGGTGACGCTGAACAAGGTAGACGAGGGCATGGTGGCGGCTGCCAAATCTGGCGGAGTCATCCTGTACGCGAAGCAGGGCAAGATCGTGTGTGACAACACGCTCGACACGCGTCTCGACACTGTCTACTACGATCTCAAGCCTACGGTCCGAAAGATGCTCTTCCCAGTCGCATAAGCCTGGAGTCGTCGAAGATGACCGAGTTTCTCGACGAATCAGAGACTGGGGAACACTGAATGAAGAAGCCGATGAGCCGATTTGCAGGTGTGGTGCTTGGAGATTTTTTCTGCAAGGCTATAATGCACCGGAGCAAGTCAACCTTTCGTATTTGTGTGGGGCTTTGACGCGGAAAATGGAGAGGAAAGAAAAGTGTCAAATGGGTTTGAATAGGAACATTCAACTGCTTTTGCCCCGCGTTAGTACATTATTCCCCCAATTTGTCTATGAAACCAGTCGTCCCTCGTTAAGCGACCAGATCTGCGAGCTCTTTCCGTTTCCATGTACAATTTGCAGCCCCAAACTCCAATTCTCCATTATTACCACTATCATCCGCACTCGCATCTGAGAACGCCACGCTCGGAGACGAGAAGATGGAGCTGGTCGCGGGGCTCCACATCGCGTCGAGAGGCCCAAGCGCGACGCTCACAATGTGCGCGCCGTCCAGCTGCATCGACTCGAATCGCCATTCACTTGCGAGTCTCCCGTCCAGACGCAAGTGCCACTGCTGCTGAGCAGCATTGAAGGAGAATTCAGCGCGCAGGAGCGTAAAGCCCAAGCCGATGCCGATCGCCTTGATGTACGCTTCTTTCAGAGACCAGAGCCTGTAGAAGCGAACATACTGGTCGTCCTCTGAGCTTGATCCGCTGCTGCAGTTGTTTTTGTTGTTTCGGATGTACACCCACTCGCTGGTGTTGAAGTGGCTCTCAAACGCGCGGAAGAAGTCGCAGACGCTGATCGTCCTTGGACGCTCGGTGATCTGCACGACGTCGACGCCCACAAGTCTGTGCGGATGGCTCGCAATCGCGACTATCGTTCCATGATGCGACACATTGTAGTTCCAGCTCTCTGGTGGTGTATCAGAGCTTCCGCGTGGCCCGCGACCGCTTTGTTGTTGGAACTGCTGAATATTCGTCCTCTTCCAGAAGGGCTTGCCCTCGGGTGTGCGCTGGATGTCGATCTGCGCGAGTGGCACGTTGAAGAGCGAGTGGACGAGTTGGCGCTGCAGCGCGCGGCTGCCGAGCGCCAGTCTCTGGTCCTTCGCGAACAAAAAGCGCGTCACTTTTTGCTGCTCATGAGCTGGGAGCAGACTCATCACATGGTCCCATTCTGGGGACCCAGGCTGCCACGCGCTCACGTCTGCAAACCACCGCACGCATGCCTTCTCCATTTGGCTTCAGTTTTAGGCAGATGACAAAACTGAGCAATTTTAGGTCATCTATAAGTAAGTAGCAACTGTACTGTCATCAGCCACAGTACAGTGAAATACTATGTCAGTAATATGTAATTATTTATGATTGGCAAATTAGGTTTCCATTTTCAGGCATTTTTCCAGCGAGGTGGGGCCGTGTGACGAGCAAAGACGAGCTGCCTGAATGGCTGCCAATGATGTCCTAGCATTGGATTCCAGACCTGCCTCCTGTCACATGAGGCACTTTCGAAGCATCAAGCTGCGTCATTATCCCGTGGGATTATGACGCAAGTTGATGTTTCGACGGATCTAGGCCCGTTAGAATCGAAAGGGCTCGGTCATCGCAGCAGCAAATGACAGCGAAAGAAATACATTCATCCATGCAATGTCGATATTTGCACAATCAAAATAGGCGTTTTGCCTCCCAACATACCAACGCATTGCTTGAGGTGAACTGTGGCTCTCATTTTGCGGCATCTCGACACCCGCAAAACAGGATCGATAATGCAGTAAAGGCACTCTCTCTATCTGTGAGCTTGCATCAAACACCAGAACTGCACGGGATGAGGAGAAGATGAAGCGCTCTAGTCCATCCATCGTGGTCATCGTTCGATTCACCAACAAAAGGATCTGTTTAATATAATAGATACCACACAGGGAGACTTTCTATTTTTCAGGTGCGGATGTCGAAGTCGAAGGAGGGCGTGCGACCACACACACACGCATGCGCGCTTTTTCCGGCAGCAGTAGCACCCATCAGCAAGCCTTCTTTGCCTTGCGTGGTCCAAAAAGCCATCAACCAAGCTAAACAGCAAACGCGCTCACTCATTCACGCGTCATACAATATCTGCGTGGAAGCCACCAACACAGGTAGTTAGGAGCTTCTTTACGCCAAGTGCAGGGTCGAATGGCATCATTATCACGCGGACGGGTGAACACCTCTGAGCATCAGAGCATCAGAGTCAGTCCGATTGCTCGCTCGCTCGCTCGGTGGGGTTCGCTCTCTGCTTATGTTCGAAGTGCGGAGCTCTTCGCAGCTGCTCTGTTCACGACCAACCGAGATCCAGGCTGAGCGAGCCAGCAAAACAGCAGCAAATCGTCCCACTTCAACTCTATAAGGTTGTATTTGCTATCAATCAGCCAGAAGTTATCCCAAAACTACAAAAGTAGCCGTTTCTGCTTGGTCAAATTTCTGAAGCCCACTGTTGCAGCCAAACCCACCCGTATTTGTTTCCACTTGCAAATTGTAAGCAAAACGGGTCGAGCCCGCTCGCAAACCAGAACTCAGGCCCACAATCGTAATATCGCATTCTAGTGATGTCTAGATACACGATTACTCTCTGCCCTGAGTTTTGGTATCTTCCGTTGTCGTCCTTGCCTGTCCCAACAAGGCTTGTTGCTCGCTGGATGGAAGAAGCAAGGCACCATTTCCGCATTCTCGCGCTTCCACCACCAGCTCCAGCCGACGGCAGAAAAGAGAGAGAAACACTAGCAGCATGCTGGGAGGCCTTCGCGTGAAGAAGGCTGCCGTGCTCTGCTGCGCGCTGCTCGCCGCGTCGCTCGGCTCGTCCGCGCTCGCGCAGGACACCAACACGCCCGCTGTGAGCGTCGTGACGACCACGGCGCCAGTTGCTGCTGCGCAGGAGCCGATCGCTGCCGCCGCTCCAAATACCGAAGCCACGAAGGAAGAGCGCAAGGAAGAGCGCAAGGAAGAGCGCAAGGAAGAGACTCCAGCGCCAAAGGAAGAGACTCCAGCGCCAAAGGAAGAGACCCCTGCGCCAAAGGAGGAAACCACGCCTGCGCCAACCTCGAAGGCTCCAAAGGCAACAACCGCTGCGCCGACGCCTGCGTCAACGCACGACGATAAGTGGTACTGGGAAAACGAGCAAGACCCTCGCTTCAAGGCGTCGTCGGGTGAGTTCAAGGACTTCAAGCCGGATGACGAGACCCAGACGTGCTCCAAGGATACACACTCGACGCCGTTCAACAAGCAAGTACGCGGCGCCAACCTTGGAGGATGGCTCGTGCTTGAGCCATGGCTCACGCCGAGTCTGTTCTACCAGTTTTTGAGCACGCAAGAACGCTTCGGTGACCAGGCTCCTGAGAAGACCGCCATGGACATGTACACTTTCTGTACCGCTCTTGGTGACGAAGAAGCCAACCGCCAGTTGCGTATCCACTGGGCCAACTGGGTCACTGAGGACGACATCCGTGAGATGGCTGAAGCTGGCACCAACTCGCTCCGTGTTCCTGTGGGTGACTGGATGTTCACTCCGTACGAGCCATTCATTGGTTGCACGGAGGGTTCCATCGAGGAGCTTGACCGCGTCGCTGACCTTGCGCTGAAGTACGGTATTGATTTGTTGATCGATCTTCACGGTCTCATCGGTTCACAGAACGGTTTCGACAACAGTGGCCGATCTTCGTCTGTGAAGTGGACGTCGATCGCGAGCACCAAGCCGGTCGGCACCACGACGTTCGAGCACTGGCCGATTCGTACCGCCGAATGGGCTGGCACGTTCGACCCCGTGAACCTCAACTACTCGAGCATCAACTACGCCAACTTGAACCAGTCGCTGACTGCCGTGACGGAGATTATCACGCGTTACGCCAGCCATCCAGCCTTCCTGGGCTTGCAGCCTGTGAACGAGCCGTGGGAGTTGACTCCGATCCCAGTGCTCAAGGACTACTACTGGAAGTCGTACAAGCGCGTGAAGGCGCTGGCACCACACTGGAAGTTCGTGCTTCACGACTCGTTCCGCTTTGGCGTGGAGTACTGGTCGACGTTCATGAAGGGATGCCCAGATATCGCTCTTGACACGCACATCTACCAGGCGTGGATGAACCCTGGCACGAAGGAAGATTTCTTCTCGAACGCTTGCCAGCAGAAGTACACGATCTCGACTATGGAGAACGCGCTGATGCCTGTGATTGTCGGTGAGTGGTCTCTGGGTACGGATAACTGCGTCATGTGGCTGAACGGCTTCAACGACAACTTGCCGGGTTTCCCAAAGGTGATTTGCAAGCTTGAAACTTGCCCAATCAACAGCACATACCTCGGACCCGGTTTCCCAGGCACGCCTCTGGACGTGACCAAGCCAATCCAGGGTCCATACGGCACTGGTATGTCTGGTCCATCGTTCGGCAAGTGCCCTGTCACGAGTGACAATGCGTTCGACCAAGAAGACGACCTCGATTTCACGCGCAACTTGAACATGAAGAAGCTGAACGCCTTCGCGTTGGGTCACGGTTGGTACTTCTGGAACTTCAAGACCGAGATCGGAACGAAGTGGAACTACTTGGCGTTGATCCGTCAAGGTGCGTTCCCAAAGAACGTGTCGGCGTACGCGGCTGAAGACGGCGTGTTCGAGGCCTGTGACAAGGAAGACAAGGGTGACTTTGTGTGCGCTGCGAAGCGTGGTGTGAAGAAATACGAGCTTGAGAACGGCAAGGCGTACGCTTGTAACGCGCCAGGCATGAACTGCACGGGTGTGGAAGACCGCTTCGCGACGCTCGAGGAGCAGTGCGACTGGGTGTTCGACGAGTACTGGCACTTGAACCGCGAGTCCGGCGCGACGTGCGATTTCGGTGGTGCCGCTCACTTGCTCAACGTGCCAGACAAGCACACCCACATTATCCCGGGCTTGCACTGGCACGAGCACACTGAAGGTGCGACGGGCAGCCACGCGGGTTTGCCTCACAGCACATTCGCTATCATCAGTATGGTCGTCGCTGGCGTGGTCGTGGTGGGCATCGCGGGCACTGCGATCTACCGCTGGCGACAGCGCTCTTCGCGCCGTGGCCAGTACTCGCCGATCACTGGTCGCGCTTAAGCAGCTTGCAGGCAGTCAGGCAGTCAGGCAGCCACGCCAACTTTTGAAGCGAGGAGAGGAGTTGTCTTCTTTTTGTTATTTTTGCAGAATCCAGTATGAGCCGCCTCCATCGGATGCACGTACCAGTCGAGGGTCGCCTTGCAAGTTGTGTGTGTGTGCGGCACATTGGTGACCAGCGCCAATGCCATTTGTAGCTCCTTGTAACGCAGTAAATACACGCAGTTGCTGTCGTTTGTTCCGTGTTGTTGCGTTTGTTCATGTTGGTTGTTGCTCGTGATGGTACACGACGTCAGAGCTGTTGCTGAGCTGAGGGCAGATTCAGCTACAGATTCGGCAGATGAAGCGCTTCGCAAGTGCAAGCAGCCTCAGCTGAGCTGCATGCTGGCGGCTGATCTGGAAGCCATCGACTGGCACGTCAGCATCTGTCATCGCCCGAAATCGGCAATGATTGGCTGGCGGCCCAATCACATGTGCGCCACAAAACATCTGCTTTTGGGTTTACATACCTCTTTATTATCAATAGATTATGCAATATACTAACCGTTCAATACTGCCAGTATATGTGCGCTATATGCAAAATAAGCGTTGATATATACGTACAAGCTATTATCCCGGGTATTTTGTTACGCGCAGAGGGAATTGAAATCGCAAGTTTTGGCGTGTTTGAGAACCCTAACCTCCACCAGCAATCTCAGTACACACAAAAGTCCTCAAATCATTTATTAACCAAACACTCAACATATACACTGATGTAAGCCGTCTATGCACAAATGCACTGGATTACGAGATTGCACCTGTTTTGTATCACTTCGCAGAGGGTCTTGTATCACCTTTCAGAGGGGTTCAGCCATTCTTGGGAGATAAGTGGTGGAGAATGCTCCCTCCCCCGTTGGCCTTCCTATCTGCTCGTGCGTGGCTCTTGCTGGCGTCGCCACCGCCGCCTCGCCGCCGGCACGATGGAAACCGGCACTTTGGAATTTGCATCGTGCAACCCACATCACCACTCTCTCCCCACCCCACTTCCCCACCCCACTTCGTCCAGATGGCTTCCCAGGGAGACTACCGCGTCGCCGACATCTCGCTCGCCGACTTCGGCCGCAAGGAAATCGAGATCGCGCAGATCGAGATGCCTGGTCTGATGAAGTGCATTGAAGAGTTCGGCGTGTCGAAGCCGCTCTCGGGCGCCCGCGTTGCCGGCTCGCTCCACATGACCATCCAGACCGCGGTGCTCATCGAGACGCTCAAGGCGCTCGGTGGCGACATGCGCTGGTGCTCGTGCAACATCTTCTCCACGCAGGACCACGCCGCCGCTGCCATCGCTCGCGACGGCTCGGCCGCGGTGTTCGCCTGGAAGGGCGAGACCCTCGAGGAGTACTGGGAGTGCACCCTGAACGCCATCACGTGGCCAACGGACGACGGCAAGGGTGACGGCCCGGACATCATCGTCGACGACGGTGGCGACATGACCCTGCTCATCCACGAAGGCTTCAAGGCCGAGAAGGCGTTCGCCGAGAACGGCACGATCCCAGACCCAGAGTCGACCGACAACGCCGAGTTCAAGTGCGTGCTCAACATCATCCGCCGCACGCTCAAGACCGACCCAACCAAGTGGACGAAGATCGCCAAGCGCTGCAAGGGTGTCTCGGAGGAGACCACCACGGGCGTGCACCGCTTGTATCAGATGGAGAAGAACGGCACGCTGCTCTTCCCAGCCATTAACGTCAACGACTCGGTCACCAAGTCGAAGTTCGACAACCTGTACGGCTGCCGCCACTCGCTCCCGGATGGTATCATGCGTGCCACTGACGTCATGCTCGCGGGCAAGCGCGTCGTGATCTGCGGGTTCGGTGACGTCGGTAAGGGTTCGGCCCAGGCCATGAAGGCCGCTGGCGCCGTTGTGTTCGTGACGGAAGTCGACCCGATCTGTGCGCTCCAGGCGTGCATGGAGGGTTTCCAGGTCGTGCGCCTTGAGACCGTCGTGTCGAAGGCCGACATTTTCATCACCACGACCGGTAACAAGGACATCATCATGGCCAAGGACATGGCCAAGATGAAGAACAACGCGATCGTGGGCAACATCGGTCACTTCGATAACGAGATCGACATGGCCGGCCTCGCTGCCGTGACCACCCGCCAGAACATCAAGCCACAGGTGGACCGCTTCATCTTCGAGGATGGCCACGCCGTGATTGTGCTTGCCGAGGGCCGTCTGCTCAACTTGGGCTGCGCCACGGGCCACCCATCGTTCGTGATGTCGAACTCGTTCACGAACCAGACCCTGGCTCAGATTGAGCTCTGGACCGAGAAGGACACTGGCAAGTACGCGAGCGGCAAGGTGTACGTGCTGCCAAAGCACTTGGACGAGAAGGTGGCGCGCCTCCACTTGGCCAACCTCGGCGCGGAGCTCACCGTGCTCTCGGACGAACAGGCCGAGTACATTGGCGTGTCCCCAGCGGGTCCATTCAAGCCAGAGACCTACCGCTACTAAGCAGTCGTCTTTGGTTGTGTGGAGCCAGCAAGCAAGTACGAAGGAGGCTGAGCAGTGTGCCCAAACCACCCCGTGCATGTTCGGCTTGGATTCTCTCGCGTTTTGGCTAAGACCAATGGAATGCTTTTAATGATTTCTAATAGCTAGCTTTAGGATCTTTAGAACCACGATCAGTAACACCACCCAACACGTGTCGTTTAGACTTGTGCTGAGAGATTCGCTACGATCTCTCACCGCAGTCGCCACCAAAACCGTCCGTCTTTTGATCTCATGTCATTAGCATTTGCAGTCTAGGTTTGCAGCAATGGAGCTGCTCATCATGTGGACGAAAGGGATCTTGTAGACGAACAAGTGACCTTTTCGTGGTGAGGAGCTACGAAAGCCACCAGCAGCGTAGAAATGAGCGTTTCGTGTTCCACGAGTGTCAGATGGACAGCATGTAGCTCGGTTGACGAGAGAGCAAAATGGAAGCGTGAGTGTATTATAGACACTAGTGTAGCTTATAATAAATCTGGTTCTCTGTCTGGTGCTTGCTTGCTTGTGCATGACTTCAAGTTGGAATGCTGAATGCGCTAGATGACGAGAACCACGATGAGTGCTGCCGCCAGCAGTGCGATGATCACGTAGTATACGCAGAGCTACACGAGTAACAGGACAACAAGGCTATGAGCACAATTTCTCTAGTGTTCATGAATACAGACGGACCATGTGCTAAGACGTACATGCTGGTGGTGCTTGACCACTTTCTTCGCCGCCTGGGTCTGCGTCGTCACGGCCTGGTCCGCGTCGCCCACCTGTACGGCGATGTGGTCGATCAGCACGTTCTGCTGCACGACCTCGTCGTTCACGGCGACCGCCTGGTTCTTGAGGCGCTTCACGCCCGTGTGCAGCGCATCGAGCTGCTGCTCCTGGTCCTGGCTCGCCTGTGCTATCCGCTCGTGCATGCGCGGCGTCGACGCGTCCTCAAAGTCACTGCTGTGCTCGTCCATGGCTTCAATATGCGTCGAGAGCGGTTGGTTGGTATGAGCTTCGTGGCTGGGGAATGCAATGTTGCAGCAGCTCAATGGAGGTTTAGACTTCGTGGCGTTGGTCTCAGCTCTTTTCTTTCCTGGCGACAGTCTTGTCGCCCTCCCCATGCGACCATGGTCGCACGAGTGTGCGTCCGTCCCAGGCCTATTTTCGCAGGAACGCTTCAATAACAACCAGGTGCGCCAAAAATGAACACGACACTCACTCACACACTCACAAATCTATTTCCAGACTTTCTTATTCGTATCTGCGCTTTGAGATGACCGACACGACATGGGTGGACTTGTTGCATTGCGTGTATTGCCAATGAACACGCCAATGCACCTAGCAAGCAGTCTATGATGATAGATATCATGGCAACTCAATGCGAAGAAAGAACGAATGGCGATGTGTCTATGATAAGGTCTATATATTTTGCAAATTAACACACGAAAAGGGACCACAAAAGCAAGCTAGCTGACGAGAGTTCCTCCAACTTACTTGTCTGCAGAGCTGCTGTTGTGGTTGTCACTCGACGACGACGAGTTCATGTACTTCTTGAGCGGCGCGATCGGCAGCGGCGGCGCGACGCTCGCGCCTTCCTCCTGCGCCGAGTTGCGCGCGAGCTTGATCTTGTGGAAGAGGTTGCGTGGCTTCTGCAGCAGCAGCAGCGCGCTCACTTTGCCCTTGAAGAGCTTGATCGTGCGCAGCGACTGGCGGCTGAGGCTGTCCCAGACGCGCACGACGCCATTCTCATCGCCCGTGATGAGGAACCCACCGCACTCGCTGATCTGCATGGTCGTCACCGACACTTCGTGGCCTTCAAACGCATTGGGGAGCAGGGTATCTGGCCCCCATGGCGATGCAGCAGAAGAGCTATTCGCGCCGCCATTCGTACTCAGAATGCGTGCCGTTGCAGCAGTCACAGAGCTCGAAGCAGCGTTCAGGTCTAGCGCGTAGATCTTGCCGTTGCCGCAGCCCATGAACAGACGGTGCTCCATCGCGTCAGCAGCGCACACGTTCACGAACGACGGACACGTGACGCTGTAGAGGCACTGGGATGAGTTCAGAGTCCAGATCTTGCACGTGCGGTCGAGAGACGAGGTGTAAATACGGCCGTTCACGCCGCCGTGGCTCACGTGGATGCTCGTGACTGGGAGCACATGGTCTGTCCAGGACACCATGGGGGTGAGCCCCTGCTGGAAGCTCGAGGTCACATCCGGCTCGTCGAGGATGTCCATGAGGCGCCACACATGCACGACCGCGTCGTCGCCTGCTGTGATCACGTGCGAGTCGTCCGACGTGAGCGCGAGCGCCGAGACGCTCTTGTAGTGCGCGTCCCAGACCATCGCGAGCTCGCCGGTCTTGATGTCCCACACGTACACCTTGCCGGACTGCGCGCCGGCGAACAGGAAGTTGCCGCACTTGGTGACCGCCGTGGGGCCCATCTTCTCCGCCGTATGGCACTTGAATACAGGCATGTCCTTCGACCAGGTCCAGATGTGCGCCGAGAGCTTGTTGTCCTGCATCGCCACGAGGTGGTCCGTGCGCGGCAGCACCTGCACGCCGAAGCGCGACGCGCGGCCGTTCTTGAAGCAGTACAGCTGGCCGCCCGTGGCCGCGTCCGCCACATACATCTCGTTCTCTTGGCTCGAGCCCAGCAGCAGCACCTTGTCGGTTAGCGCCGAGGAAGCCATCGTATCCACCACTTGTCTATCGAATGAGACTGGCGCGGTAGCAATGCTGGATGGAGCTGCTCAATCAATACCCTTTAGCTCGGAAACCTTATCGCGGCTAACCGTCCCCAACCAACACTTTCTGAGCAGTTCCAGATTTTCATTGGATGAAAATTGGTATTTAAAATAGTATCATTGGCTGAAATTGATGAAAATGGTTTTGAACCGCTTTACACTTCCACATTTCCAAAAGCAGACAGAAATTAGCACTATTGGTAATAATGGCGGGCGAATCAGCAGGCGACAAGCGCAAGGGGCAGTGGAAGAGCGACGACCGCGACCAGGGCGTATGTCTTGTGCTCGTGCTATTGATGCTAATCTAGCTGCCCATCCGACGCTCTAATGAATGGTGTCTGTGTCGCTTTCTATCGCTGTTTAGAAACGCTACAAGGGTGCGCTCGGCCAAGCCGCGCAAGCCAAGGGCTTTGGCGGCATCCTCGTCACGTGCGATAAGACGAAGGAGCGCCAGAGCGTGCGCGACGCGCTCAACGTGCTGAACGAAGCCGCAGACAAGTACTTCCCCAACACGAAGGCCGCGGAGGAGCAGGGCGTTGGCGAGAACGACAAGAGCGATGCCGAGGACGCCTCCTCGTCCACGGACACGGTGCAGAAGAAGCTCCAGGACGAGATCAACGCGCTCAAGGCCAACGCGAAGAAGCGCAAGACCGGCCGCTTCACTGCGCTCGACACGGTGCGCATAACGAATGTTCTATGTACTGTGCGTGTTACGAGCCCATGTGGCTGAACACTATGGTCTTTATCTATCTTTCTTTCAAAATATCCTCGCAGGGCGTGAAAGGTGTGATCTTGATCCAGATCCTCGATGCCGAGATCTCGGCGGTGGCGCTCGTGCTCAAGATCTTCGAGGAAGTGGAGGCCACGAAGGAGTTCTCGTCGCGCTTCATCAACCGTATGATCCCGCTCGAGAAACTCGGCCACTCGACCCGCGAAGAGGTCAAGGAGCTCGCGGAGCCGATGATCGTTGCGCACCTCAAGCGCGTGAAAGACGAGCACCAAGAGGCCAATGGTACGGACGTTCAGGTGCCGCCACTCGAGGTACGACTCTGTTAAGGTTGATGCTGCCGTGTTATTCAGGACTCCAGGCTAATTACCTTGTGTATGTTGATGGTGATAGTACGCGGTGGAGATCAAGCGCCGCAACTGCACGCACCTCAAGTCGATGGACGTGATCAACGACCTCGCGGCGCTCGTCGGGCCGGGGCAAAAGGTGAACCTCACGGAGCCGCAGGCGGTGATCCTCGTCGAAGTCTTCCGCGTACGTGCTGCAGTCATTCATTGGCTATTGCTTGATACGGTGTCGCTCTTGGGCTAACGTGTTGTCTGTGTCTCCTACTATTATGTCTGTATCGTTGCGACGACAGAACACCTTTGGTGTAAGCGTCGTGACCAACTTCCACCAGTACAAGAAGTTCAACGTGCGCTCCATATTGGACCCGCCAGTCAAGGGCGGCAAGCCAGCGGCAGACGCGGCCACCAAGAAGGAGGATAAGGCCAAGGACGAGGAGGACAAGTCGACGGAGAGCCAGGGTAAGGTCAAAGACGACGAGGGCAAGGCTAAGGATGAAGAATAGAGCGTTGAGATATAGGTCGGTGATAGGGAAGTTGAAGATTTCAGCACACCTCAAGGTAGGAGCAGTATATTGACCAGCATTATTGACACAAATGGATAGACTTCATTGTTTGATAAATAGCATGCGCAATGCGTTTGGCTTGGGTAATGCTAGATTCGCGTGCCGATTGCATTAGGAAATACTGTGTGAATCATCTATCTAACTGAGCTCTTGAGGATGATGAATCAGAGTCAAATTGCTAATCACTAGAGATCATAAAATGTAGATAAGGAATAGAATTTTGTTGATCATCCCTTTCATCATCCACAAAGAGTAAGAAGATATACAAAGCAGTCACACACAGAAATCACACAAGAGAGAAAAGGAGGCCAGCCAGTCAACCACCAGAAGCCACCACACCAGGTTCTGCTGCTGACAGTCACTGTGTTGAACTGCTGATTGCTCGCATCTCGTGTCGGTGTCTTCCATCCCCAACCAGCGTGTCTTGAGTGTGTGTCTGTCTGTGTTGTGTGGCGTGCTCGAGATGGATCAGATTGAGGTTCTCCGTTTCACGTATTTTCAGAAAATGTAGATAAGGAAATTGTGGTTGATCGTCATTTCCTCTCGAGCACATACGCGCACACCTACACCCACACACACTCTCGGCACGCCGCTTGGCTGAAAGAGTTGGCTCCATTGCTCTGGAAATGCGGACCTGAAGTTGAATCTGCGCTTTCGCCTGTTGCTCTGTCTGCTAGCTGGTGATCTGTAATGAATAGCTGGTGGCTTGCTGGTTGGACTGGAGTGAACTGGCTGGCTGGTTAACGACATGATCACAGGAATCGGGAGACACAAACACTCGAACTGTCGTTTGAAGGAAGCCGGGGCTTTTTTTCTTTTCGAGAGAGAGAAAGCTACGGCGCATCCATTCAAACTGTTTTCCCAAGAAACCAGAGGGTACCGACCGACATTGGACGCTCGCTCGCTCCGCAGCAACGCCGAACAGACCAGGCCGCCGCCGCCGTCAATCACCCTCACCACGACCTTCGCCCCTTACACGAAGGAAAAGAGACAATAAAATGCTTCTTCAAGCAGATCTGCTGCGGCCGATCATCATAGCATCACCGAACGCGCAGCTCACTGCAGAAGAACTCCAGCTGGGTGGCTGCACTTATTCGTCCTGTTAATAATAGCAAAGCAAGCGCACAAGAAGAGTTAGTCATCCATCCATCAATTTGCTGTGTTACTGCACCAGGATCGGCTGCGGACGCGCACCTTCTTGGACTTGTTCTCGTTCTTCTTGTTGAACTTCTTGGCGAAACGCTGGTTTCTCAAGAACTTTGGGTCCAACTGCACAGACAGAAACATACACAAGACACATGGTAAGTCATTCACCCTATCACTCGCACTTGCTTCCATTGCGGAGCCATTCCGGACGGCTCCAAACACGAGCCAGTGGTACAGAAAGAGAGAGCTGCGCTGATGTAGTGCACTTACGCCACGGGTGGAGTGGTAACGGTGGTTCTTTGGCTTCTTGATACCATTCTTGTGGGCCTTGACCGTGTTGTTACGAGCGGTGTGGTTTTTCTGCTTGACCATTTTGACGTTGGCTGGTTTTCTTGTGGGAAGAGAGAGCAACTAAAGCCCGGAGCAGCGCGGCGGCGGCGCGCGCCGACCAAGGCGCAACGCCATCCGCTCTCGGCGCAGCGAAAAACCTCACGGGAAACCATTGGCTCGCAGACCTCGCATACAAAAACGCCCAGAATCCTCCTTATCTACGCTAAATCGCATGCAAAACTCCCCAAATACCTTCGCATCTACGCTGACTGGTCTATCGCTTACAAATATCGAGTATAGAGCACAACTCTTCAGAATTGCTTTTGTTTTAGAGAGGAACGCGCGACCCCATAGTAAAACCAAGAGTAACGGGTAATTGGTGGAGCGCTCGCAGGACCAATAAACCTTGTGAGAACAAGGTTTTTGAGTCTCTGTCAATTGGAAAAACCTCACTACTGGCATGTGGACCACCCTAAACTTTCTGTCGACATGCTAATCTAGGATGTTTCCGAGTTTGAGCACTTGATAATGTTGACCACATTAACTGTTTATAATAATAGTATTAACGTGGTGCACACTAGTTGTGGGCGGCGGAGGGGTTACCAGCTGAGGGAAAACCTCGGTGTGGAAATAAAACCTCGCTCAGGAGCGGTTACGCTTTTGAAGTTCCCCCTTCAGGATAGGCGACGTCTGTTTTCCTACCAATTTGTGCCACGTACCACCTTGCTAAAGCTAAATTGATAGAAAATATTATTATTTACTATACTAGGAACGAGAATAATTCTGTAAAACCAAACAACTGCACAACTCAATAGTAAAAGCCACGCTAAAAAAAGGGCTCTTCGTTTCCTCCCCCCTCCCCTCCGCTTCCCTTTCGGATCTGTGTGCACGCGGCGCACAACAAGACAAAGACAAAGCACAAGCAACAGCGCGCAAATAACAAAAGCGAGATGGATCCTTTCGGCGACAACGGCGACGCGGCGGACTTGAACTCCTTCCAGGCGCCAGCGGACGCGTCCGCCTACTCCAACGAGTGCGTGAGCTCTCCCGCTATCTATGCATGTGCACATCATTGTGGCGCACTGTTGTCTCGTCTTTGAGCGAGATGTGTGTATCTTCTCGTAGTTGAAGAGCTGCGCTCATGACATGACGAGGCTGACACGTGTGCAAGTTCCTGCTGGTAGAACGATTCGTTTACTTACTATATATGGTTATGGATGTGATTGTGGCGTTGCAGCTTCTACGAGGTAGACTCGGGCGAAGCGACGGCTCCGGCCACGGACTCGTTCAGCTACGGCGCGGAAGCTGGAGCGACCGACTTCAACGCGTCCTACAACAGCGACGCGACCTTCCAGCAGGAGCAGACCCAGGAGAACTACGCGTCGTACTCGGAGCAGACCGGGACCTCGTCGTCGCGCACCGCGTCGTTTGAGCAACAGCAGCAGGCGCTGTCGTCCTCGCGCAACAGCTCGTTCCACGGCTCGGCGTCGCGTACCTCTTCGTTTGGCCAGTCTGGCGCGCAGATCCCAGTGATTGAGGAAGAGAATGAGTTGACGTATGTAGCATCGTACGCATACCCTTGGATGCATCCTAGCCTCCTGACACTGACTCCATCCAATATGTTGTTCCTTGATCTCCACAGCAAATTCATGCGCGAGTACGAGCAGCAGATCGCGGAGAAGGCGCTGGACCAGGAGAAGGTCGCGCACGAGTCCAAGGACAAGGCCAAGGCGGACATGGACAAGTTTGTCGCGGAGCGTAGCCGTATTAAGGAATCGAAGCAACAAGCAAACCGCGTGCACGAGCAGGCCACTCTGGAGAAGCTCGCGGCGGACCTGGAGGCTGAGAACCCGTGGGAGCGCGTCGTGAGTCTGGTCGAGCTGGAAGCGAACAGAAAGCAGAAACTCGCGGCGCTGAACGCGAAGAAAGATTCGAAGACCAAGGAGGCGGAGGCACCAAAGCCGACGAAGAAGGACGAGGATGAAGAGGACGTGACGCGAATGCGCCAGCTGTTCGTGCAGCTGAAGGCGGAGCCGCTGGAGAAGACCCGCGGCATCGCATCTCATTAGACACGTATCGGCTGCCTTGAAAGAAATGGGATTGTAGTTAAGAAGGAAACACAACCTGGAACAGAGAGGAGTTGAGAGGTTTGATTGAGTGCAGCATGGTGGCCGAACATATGCGTTGACAAAGGATCAATGCGTGTTGTTGTTGCCCATTGTCGCACATACACAAAACAACAAGAAAAAATGGAGGAATACAGTGGCATTTTAGTTTATAAAGCTGCACATTTTCACGCAAAATGGTTGTTCTTTCGATACGCCTTTCAAGTTTGTCCAATGTCCTGAGAGAGCTCTTCTTGAGTTGACTTCGATCGTCATCTTTCACTCGTAAACCTTACACTCAGTCTTCAAAGTCGTCTTCTTCATCGCTACTGACGTAGTGGTCCGGCTGCTGCATGCGGTCGCTGACTTTCTCCATGAAAAGCGAGATCGGCTCGGCGTCTTCGCTCGCTGCAGAGCTCGTCCTCGCATTTCGGTCTTTCTTGTCGGTGGTTGCCTCTTCCTGATGCTCCACAGAAGTGGTTGCAGTCGCAGTAGCAGTCGCAGTCGCTGCTACTACTGCTGCTGCTGCGACTACAGGTACAGATGTTGCAGCTGGCTGGTCAAGTGGAGGCGGCGACGGCGGTCCATCACTCACGTTGTCGTCCGCGTCTTCCTCTAGTTCTGGCTCCTGCAGCTTCTGAATCACGTCCTTTGTGCTCTGCCTGAGCACTTTTCGGATCACCGTGAGCACTTGTTTGCTGTCTAGCGACGCCTCTTCCTCGAAGTAGTCCTGGAAGCGGAAGAACATCTCGTTCACGGATTCTTTGAACAGGTTCATCAGCTTCTCGCGGTCTTCCTGACTATTCGATCCGCTGGATCCTCCTCCACCCTGGCTCCTGAGAATCTCTTCCGCCTCGCGCTTGATCTCTTGTGCCATCGCCAGTGCGCGCTCGGCCGCTTCCTCCTTCTCAGACACTTGCTTTCTCTCCTGTTCCATGCTCGCACAGTGCTCACACTCACTCTCACCCTCCCCAAACGATTTTGCTTTCGAGTTGCGAGGACTTGACGACGGGGATGCGAGGCGACCAGAATCCATGTCGCTCTGTACACGCTTGAATTTCTCTTCCTCGAGCTCCTTCACCTGCTCTTGAAGTAGCTCGATTTGCTGGACATAGATCTGCTTTTCTTCGTCTGCCAATCCGAGAGCGGCGGCACCTTCGCCCACAGCCCCTCCAGCTACCGACAGACTTGATGATGCAGTAGTTGCTATCTGGAGTTCACGCTCCAACTCGTAAAGTCGATCGTTCGAACTCTCAAGGTTTGAAGAGAGCTGTTGCTTCTCAGCATTGAGCTGAGCGATCTGCAACTGTACCGTTTCCAACTGCATCTGCGTCTGCTTGTCCTTGCGTTCAAGCTGCTGATGGAACTCTTCTTGCTGGCGCGCATCTTGCTGCTGGTAGTCGAGCGTCACTTGGCGCAATCGATCGTCGTTCTCCTTCTGTTCCTGTGACTTTGCAGCCATCCACTGCTTCTCCAACTCCTGCTTCTGGTTCTGCAGCTCCGTGTCTTTCAGCTTCATGTACACTTCGTACTGCTTCTTCGTGAGCTGCAGCTCCTGCTCCACGAGCGATCTCGTCTGCGTTTCTTTCTTTAGCTCTCTCTCCAGGCGAATCCTGGACTCGCGCTCAAAGTTGAGCTCGTTGCGCTGCTCCTCACTCTCAGCTGAAGATAAACAGATAGAGTATGTGTTAGCAACGTCATTTCGTTCGACACGAAATACCAAACGCACACAAAACACTTACAAGACACTTGCTGCTTCTGGTAGAACGCAGTCAAGAGCTGCTGATACTCAGCATGGAGGCGGTTGGTTTGCGTGATCGCGGCGTCACGCGCACTCGTGAGACTCGCAATCTCCGAGCCATAGTTGAGCTGCTGACTCGCAATCGACTGATACTTCTCGTCAAGTCCGCGCTTTTCTTCTTGCAGTCTCTGGTTCTGCTTCAGTAGCTCTTCGCAACGCTTTTCGTACGAAACGTACTGCTGGTTCTGTGAGTTAATTTGCAGGAGTAAGCGATCGTTCTCGCTCGCCAGTCGCTCAACACCTCGAATCACAGCCGATACATCAGTCACACCGCCAATGGAGCTCCCAACACCGTGGCTACTCGCTGGCGCAGGTGCATTGCGGATCAGATAGTCAACCTTCGCGTGCAGCTCCATGATTAGCCCATCGAGAGGTCTTCCCGAAGCAGACATGAGAGGCGATTGCTGTTGCTGCTGCGGGTTAAACAGCGAGCCCCCGCCATATGGAGAGAAGCCCATAGATCCATACGCAGACTGAGCAAACTGTTGCTGTTGTTGCGCCATCCCACCGAACGCGTCAAATCCAGGGTTCATGCCGAGAGAACCCATGCGCGCTTTCTCGAGCGCTTTCGCTTGGATCTCCAGCTGCTTCTCGCGCTGCAAGAGTTGCAACTCTTTCAACTCGAGCTCGTCCTTGGCCGACTCGTCTTTGTATGGAACAATGTCACCTCCTGCTGCGTTGTTGCTGCTCGCAGCAGCAGAAGCAGAAGCAGAAGCGCCAGTCGGACTGGATCGTCGTCGCGGCGTCTTTGCTGGCTTGCCATTGCTCGCACTGTCAGCCGCTGGTGGCGCAGAAGTTGAGACATTTGGTACAGACTTTCGCTGCGAGTTGCTGCTTCCTCCAGTCTTGGTCTTCACAACTTGCACCTCAACGAGGTACCAGTCCTGGCCATTCGTTTTTCCAGGCGGTGCCAGAATGATGCGCTTGCCGCCTTTCTTCATACCCACGACTCCTTCTTCCAACGCCTTAATACGCTCATTGCCCTCTCCAATGCGGAACTTTCGCAGCTCTGCGTCAGTTGCTTTCTCAAACGGCGCGTACTTGGTCACAACCTCATTGGGAGCACACGTGGCATTCCCGACCACGCGCCAGCAGTTGAAGCTGACCGCAACGGTATCGCCCTGCGTCACTACAGTCGCATCTTCTTTCACGAATAGCAGATCGTCTTTGATGAGTGCATTCGGCGAAGTCTTGGTCACGCTCTTCTCGTCGCCCCAGATCTCGACATGAATCTTCGTGAGGAAGATCTGCTTCATGAATTCGCTCACCTGCTCCTCGCTCGCAAATTTAACCGACCAGTTCACCCCTTTCTCGTCGTAAAAGCTCACGTAGTTCTTCGGCTGCAAGATCGGCTTGAACGTCGTGAACTTGATCGGCAGCAGACACACGTGCTGCTTCGTCGCGTTGTAGAAGAGCAGGTTGTAGCTCGCGTCGTTTCCCACGATCACGCAGCCGATCGTCGCGGTCGAGTTCGGGTTCAGAATCTGCACGTACTTGCGCGCCGCAGCGTCATACTGGTAGAGCGACACCGTCGCCGTGTACACGATGGCCGAGGGCGACGCGGATGCGGTCGGCGCGGCGGTGGCTTGTGCCTGCTGTTGCTGCGGCTGCGACTGGCGCGAGGGCTCCTTGGGCGCCACGTAGCGCAGTGCGTCGTTGCCCTGGGCCGACGACGCGGACGCCGCGTCCTGGAAGATGCCGTTGAGGCGCGCCTTGGGGTTCGAGCTCATCACTAGCGAGCGAGCGGCCTTTCCGTATCGGCTTCCCCCTTCTTCCTGGCTTCTCTAATAATGGCGATGGCGCGCTGTGGCTGTTGCGAATTGCTTCAAGGGCGGAAGAGCTGACAGGGAAACCCACGGAACAGAATGTGTCACGAATTCCGCATTTCAAGAGGCAGTGGATGTGATACAATTTCAATTAGTCATTTACCTATCAAATAGAATATACCTGAAAAGCCAGCGCATGACGTTCTTGCCATGCGACAGAACGTCAAAAATCACCGCGTGTGAGTGACGTGGGAGCCTATATTAGTGACCATCATGTCACTATTGGTGACATGAAGAAAATGATGATGCTCCAGCTGATAGCACTGTACACGATGGCACGGTCGGAATGAGTGTTGAAGCTGCATGCCTGCACGAGAGAAGCGGCTGCGCATAAAGAATAGCTATGGGTACATCACTACACCCTGCGTATGCGTATCAGAACCACCTCATGCTACTTTGCTCGCTTCTCTTGGAGTCATCTGCAACGGGAGCCCACCGTCCATCGTGAGCGTGGACTTGAGGATGTACCCACGCTCCTGCTTGGCTCCAGGCTGAATCTTGATGTTGTCGAAGCTCTGCAGCATGATTGCGATAAATATCTTGGCCTCCAGCAGCGTGATGTTCATGTCGATGCAGATGCGAGGCCTCGCCTGGAACACCGGGTGCTCGTATGCGTTCGGGCGGGTCTTCGTCCCGTCCATCTCGAGCCATCGCTCGGGGTGGAACACGAGCGGGTCTGGACCCCATATGGCGCTGTGGCAACCCATGTACCATGGACTGTACACGAGATCGCAGCCAGTGGGTACAAAGGTGTCGTTCGGTAAGTGATCGTCCACTGCTGCACGCTTGGTGTTGTAGGGCACTGGCAGGTAGAGTCGCAGCGTCTCCTGCACCACCGCGTCGAGGTACCAGAGGCTCTTAATGTCTTTGTAGATCAGCTGCTTGCTGCTATTGCCGTCGGAAAACTTCTCTTTCGTAGCGTAGATGCTCAAGATCTCGGCGACAAGCTTGCGATGAACCTCGGGGTTCCGGCAGAGCGCGTAGAAGGTGTACGTGGTGCAGCAGGACGTGGTGTTGCGACCAGCGAAGAGGAACGCGTGCGCAAGTTTCTGGATCGTATCCGTGTCCAGCAGTGAGGCTTCCTCGGCGCTGAGCTCGTGCATCTTTTTGATGAAGAGCGAGAGGATGTCGAAGCACTCGACGAGCTCCACAGCCGATTCCTGCAGCCACTGGCCGACGATGCGACCGCTGATGTTGTGGATTGCCGCGACCTCACGCTTGAGCCGGTACTCGCTCGGTATGCACCACCCGAGCACCTAGTACTGCTGCTTGGTAAACATCCGCGCAACACTCTGCTCGTTCACAAAGTCCAAGCTCTCGTCAAACTCTTTGATGCTTGGGACCGCCTGAATCATCGGGATACCCACGGTGATGTCGAACATCGACCGCAGCGTAAACTGGCGTGCGATGTCCTGCAAGTCGCACTGACCGTCTGGCTGGCTTGCAATGAGCGCCACCATCTACTGCGCGTACTTGTCGAAGCTCTGTTCCATGAACACCTTGGCCGTGACCTTGCGCTGCAGGCGCCACTTGTCGCCGTTGTCGGGGCAGTGCGCGTGGTTCATCGCGAAGAGCGAGCCGCCAAAGAGCTCGCGGAACGCGTCGATAAAGCCTGGCGGCTTGATGAAGTTCTCAAAGTTCGTGTGCAGGATGTACTTGACATCCTCGGGGTCCGTCACCTAAGTAGTGTATGAATGCGACCGAGCGCTTTTGGATCAGCTGATGGTTCAATTCATAGCGAAGAAGCAAGCAAGCGCTATACACAGACACTCACATAGATCGTGCCGTCAAAGAAGAGATGTCACGGCATCTTCATGCGACCGCCAAACTGCTTGAGCAAGCCCTCCTGATAACCAAGAATGTCAAGGTAGCGAATGCACATCCATCCATGGCTCGTGAGCTCTATTGTGTCAACACCCCACGCGCACATGAACAAGTTCCACCTTCGTACCAGAAAGGCATAGATCTGGTCCTTGTTCTCCATGTACTTCGGGGGAACGCCCAGCAGCGGCACGCCCTTCGGTCCATCGAGTAGCGCCAGCCCCTTCACGATGTGTAACTTGCGCCGCAGCAGACGCGCCTCGTACACCAGCAGCCCCGCGAGCGTGACGCACGCGGTCACGACCTGCGCACTGGAGACCCGCCCCACCGCCATTGACGCCATTGCCCCCCCCTCCCCTGATGCTCTCGTCTGGTGGCAGTTGCTGCTTACAACGGAGACGGAACGGAACTGTGCAAATGCGGAACAACATGTCTTGGTTTGGCTGGAGAGAGGAGATGGGTATCCATTCTGAGTGATTCATACTTTTCAGCATCTCAGTTCTTGGGAAAGTGAGTACAGAGGAATAGAAGCCTCCAAGATGATAGCGTACACTACAAACTCGTGATGTTGAACCAGAGTTCGACTTGCATTCCTCTCGAGCTCATAGAACGCACCCAGTAACTCAGGGCTCGCAGCTTCACGAAGACGACTCATACAACAATGCAGTTGTATTGTGCAGTCAGGTCACGACCATCTTCGTGGTCATCCCAATACTGAACATGCAAGATGGATAACCAATTGTGCCGAGTTTCACGCTGTCCTTCTCTGTCATTTTGGGCGGCAATAGGGAGAATCCTCAGATTTCAAAAAGTATTCGAGCTGGGAGCATTGCTGGGTTCGTTACATAGCTGTCGTTATCGACTTGAACTCATCACTTTACGCAACAAGCAGTGAACCTCCACTTAGCTTAAGTTGAGCGTGAGGTCTCCACCCCAGCTCGCGGTGTCATCAGCAGTGGAAGTCCGCCTTCCATCGTCAGAACTGGCGACAACATGTACTCTCGGTTCTCCACCTGCTCGCCCTCCTGGATCTTGATATGGAACTGTCGGAGCAACACCACGACCAGCAACTTGGTCTCCGTCAGTGCCATGTTCATACCAGGACAGATGCGCGGTCCAGCCTGGAAGATCGGGAACTCGTAGGCGCTCGGCCGCGTCTTCATCTCGAGCCATCGTTCAGGACGGAATACCAGCGGATCGTCACCCCAGATCGGGTTGTGGCGAGCCATGTACCACGGCGTGTACATGACTTCGGCACCTGCGGGGATGAACGTGCCGTCTGGGAGGTGGTCGTCCTCTGCGGCGAGCTTGAAGGTGGTGGGTACCGTCGTGTAGATGCGCATCGACTCGCTCACGACTGCATCCAAGTACGCGAACTTCTTGATGCTGTCGTATGCGACACTGCCGCTGTCGTCACCTCCACCACCGCTGACCTCCCGAAAGAGTTTCTCCTGGACCTCAGGATAAAGTGCAAGCGCATAGAAGGTGTACGTGATCGCCGACGAAGTCGTGTCCCATGCCGCCCAGTTTAACGAGAGGAAGATCGCCCGCAACGTCCCGAGGTCCAGCACTGGCGAAGACGACGTCAAACCCTCTTCGACGCTCAGCTCACGCGCCTTTTTGATGAAAAGCGACATGATGTCCGAGCGCGGCGCGATCTCTTCCTCACTCTCGCTCAAGCGGCGGTCGAGGATCTTGTCCGCGATATCCGTCAGCACTCGTGCTTCGCGCTTGAGTTGATACTCTTCCGGCATGCACCACCAAAAGTACTTGAAGTAGGGCTTCGCGACCAGTCGAGTCGAGATGTGCTGCACCACGAAGCGCAGCGACTCGACAAAGTTGCGCCCCTGCTGGTCGTCCACTTCGACGAGAGGCACACCACAGCTGACGTCGAAGAACGACTGGAGTGTGTACTCGCCCGCCAGAGTTCGCATATCGCATTTGCCACCTTGCTCCTTGATCTTTTCGACAATCTGCAGTGCGTACTTGCTGAATACCTGCTCGGAGAAGAGCTTGAAGTTGCTGGTTGTGAACACTCGCATCACTACTTTGCGCTGCAGACGCCACATGACGCCGTTGTCCTTCGTGTGTGCGTGGTTGAGCGTCACCATGCCCTTGTCGAAGAGCTCCTCCATTGATGCCACGTAGCGCGGCGCGCGAATGTAGTTGTTCATATTCGTGGAGAGGATGTGTTTGACGTCTTCGGGACTCGCGAGCTATGGTTTAGTAGTACATTGATGTAGAAGTGTTTCAGCCAGAGAGGCAGGCAATATTCGATTGCGGTTGAGTAGCCATAATTGCTTCACACACAATAGAGAAAAACAAACAAACGTACGCAAACCACGGAGTCTGCGAAGATGCTCCAAGGATACGTGATGCGCCCGCCATACTTGATCATCATCTCTTCCTAAAGATCACAAACAAACAGAAGGATATATACAAAGAGCATTAGGCATCAAGACAAGGCACAACTTTCTAGGAAACCCATCGTTCATAACCTGTAAGTTGCAATTAGCAACCACAAACGTACATGGAAGTCGTTAAAGCGGTGCGCGTGCTTGATAAAGAGCGGGAGCACACCGACCAGCGGCCAGCCCTTGGGGCCAGGGATCGGCACCAGACCCTCGGCGATGCGCAGCTTGTGCTGTAGCGCACTCACGATCCGTGCAGCAAGAGCCGCGAGCAGGATCGTGAGCAGCGCCTTGGCGATCAGCGCGTACGGGATGCCGCCACTCTCGAGGGTGAGCTCCAGCATATTCTCGGAAAGGCTGACTGCGTGGGCCAAGCCGGTCGGTCTGTTGTGGTTGTGGCGAGAGTCGAAATGGATGGGAGTTCGTCAATTGGAATTGAGAGCAGCTTCACAATCCCATATGGATGGAGGATTCACCGCCCCAAAATGGAAAGATCTTGATTGTCAATTCTCACAACGATGCATGATGTGATGGTGATTTAGATTGGGTTCAGTATCGACCATACACAGAGACGTGGCCATTTACCTGACCATTTTGGTGCTACATTTCGATGCAGATTGCCGTTGTGATCATCTTCACCCAATTTCCGTGAGTTTAAAAATAGACGTTATCTAGCAACAAAGTACTGACCCTTTGCTAATAACAGACAAGCGGGAGCAGATTTCACAATCTGACAGCAGAGTGAAACTCGTGTATCAGGAGCATCAGCAAGAAGTGAAAATTGAAAATAGAAAGTAAATTTTAAGGCATGTCCACATTGCCAATATCGTCATTAGAATCAACGCTTCCAACAATCTTGTCAGTGAGATGCAATCGCTGTAGCTCGCTCACAAACCACATCACTAGTCTCTACATCGATTGAGCCACATGCTATACGAGCTCTTCGGTACCCGCTTTTGATCGTATCTGCGGAAAGTGCTGTCCAAGCGTGGACCATCCAATTTCCGATCGGCTTGCGTGTTGGAGCCGCCAGTCGAAAATGCGCCTGTGAATATTGTTGTCTTAATTCCTCGTGAAGATTCTCAACCCAGTAGCTTCGTAGGTGTTCCTTAAGTGGCTTCATCCAGGTCACGTCGGGGGACTGGCAGATCGACGTGGCACTGGGCGGCACTTTGAGGAGCATCAAATTGGTCAACGCAGCGTACAGACGAGAAATCGTCCCATATAAAAAGAATTGGGACAGAGGGATCTGCTCTTGATGCAAAATGGTGTCTAAGAAACTATACAAAGAGATATGCGTCCCACCGCGCTTCACAAATACAAGCAAGTGCTACATAAGAGCTTGAATCGAACGCTCAATACTGATCCACACACCTTTTGTATTGCCGTACACTCTAACACCTTCCCTCAGCCGCACTTGTCTGACGCCCTCCCGCGTCTTCCTCCCAAATCCGCTGTGAAGGCGAACATTCTCTTCTCGTCTTTGCGGCGTCTTTGACGGTACTGATTTGGCGACGATAAACGGAGGAAACTTATCGCCATCGGAGCCATTGAGCAGCACCATGGTGGCGCGCTCCTTCTCTTTGCTTCCGTATTTCACCAAACGGTTCTCGCTCCCTTCTTGTTGATTGTTTACTTTGGCAGATATTAATAAAAGACAGCTAGCAGAACGCAGAAACAGGCAAGCAAACAAATCACAGAATTGAGCACGAAACTCTGTTGGCATTGATCAAGACAAGAGCTTTATCTGTAACAGGGCTCAGTCCAACTCGGCTATCGCAAGAGCGAAGAGCTGAGTGGATC